>MAVT02000069.1:0-63844 GCA_001702395.2 Diaporthe helianthi | reverse complement strand
GGGGAGGGGGGGAGGGAACAATATAATTGTAGCTAAAGCTAAGTTACAATTTAATTATATACTTATTTTAGTAACCTGTGCATCCTCCGTTTTCTTCTATGCGAATCTCCCATCTCAAATGTTATAGGGGTTAAACTGTGCACGGTCTTGTAGTAATAATTCTAGGTACCCTATATATATACCTACCTAGGTAAGGCGACAGGAATTTTTGAATTCGAATGGCCCCGGGGGAGAGTAGTCTAAATTTGGCAGAGAAGTAGTAAAGATATCAATGACTGCCAAATTTTTGCCGACTTGGAACAGGATGAAATAGACCGAATATGAGAGCCAGATGCATTCTATATGTAAATGCAAAAGTTCAAGAGGAGTTTGTTTCGAATCATCTGCATCAGGCCTTTATTTTTAGCCTTGAAATAAGCCATTCAGGTGCTCAGCATCAATCCTTGGGCATAATCTCCCTATAGATTTATTTGCGTGTCAAGTTCACGTTTGAATGTACCTAGGTAATCTCATTATAAATAATAGGCCAAGAAGCGGTCTACGTTACTTTCATTTAGACTTTGAAACGCGCACTAACATTGAGAAAGGTTCAAAATTGTGTAAGTGAAATAATGGGACAATTCTGAGAACAGTGATATTCAAGGACCGCTCGGCGGCATGGAAAAGCATTTGTGCCTTGAATTTTGAACTGTATTTCTTCAGGTGCCCAGGTCTTCGAAAATTACTACGACTGTCTTCAAATGTTATTGAATTGCTGATTCGCTCTTTACCTACCCTGAGGTATCAGAGTAATTAGATTCTGTGCTCCTTCCCAACAGTTAGCAGGTAGGTATCAAAACTGAATGTGGACGCGCCTAGTAACCTTCGAGCATTTGAACTTTGCACGCTGTCACAATAAATTTTCATCTAATGTGTGGCACAAATTGCAGCTACATGCCGAAGAATAGTCGATCCTTGAGCTAATTCTCTTTGAATCAGTCAGAATGTCAAAAGCAGTATAGCTAAAAGTATGGGTCCACTAACCTCACCAATACTTATTAGTACGCTTTGCCGAGTCAAACTGACTCTGACGGCGTGACTCTTATTTTGACAAGGCGAGGGGCCACTAGGCGAGTTTTCTTGGGCAAAGATGAAGTTAAAGTAGAGCACTTTGAAAGTGCGATTTAATACAACTGGCAACGCGCCCTTGCCATGTATCCCGAGGTGCCACAAAGCACAAAGCTCGAGCAAGACTAGTGCAAATTGGAACATTGAAGCAATTCAGTGTCTCCCTTTGACACTGTGTCTTTTGCAAACGCTGGATCAGGCTGGTGGTTTATAGATAACATTTGAATGCTTGCGGATCTCTTTGGATGAGGACTAGAGGGATTTGTTTGTTGATATATGGATGGATATATATGCATTGTTGCAAGAAAATATATACAAAAAATGTGGCCATATGTTGGTAAGTATGTACAAGAAGGCCAAGGATAGACAGCAACGAAGAAGAAGAAGAAGAAGACTAAGTGTAGACCATCGTTGAGTGGCCTTTTCTGCTCCCTTTTTCGTTTCCCTCTTTCCACCTTACTGCTCACACACCCCGTGCCAGGCACCTAACCAGTGAAAAGCTCAACAGTGTCAAAGATGAAGTTGGGGTTGAGGAAAGTGTCACCACTGCTACCGGAGATGGCCGAGATGGTGATGGTGTTGCTGCCTTTGACGAGGGTGCCAGCAGGGATGGAGAAGTCATAAACCTCGCCGAATCCCCTGTAGGCGCCACGGGTGACCCCCCTGGAGTCGATCTTGGTAGGGGCAGCCGGGGCGGCGGGGGAGTAGCTGTTGATCTTGGGCTGGGGCCTGGCGCCGGCGAAGGAGAGGGTGGTGGCGATGCGGAAGGTGGCGGTGCCGCTCGGGGCGCTGGCGAGGGTGAACTTGATGGTGACGGGGTCGTTGACGCCCTTGAAGAGGGCCATGGGGAAGTCGGTCAGGGCCGAGGAGCCGACGGTATAGGTCAGGGGCCCCCAGGAGGACATGCGCGAGTCGGAGGGGTGCATGCGCTGGAACTTGTCTGCGTTGCGGAAGCCCGTGGGCTGGCCGTCGTACTCGCCGATCTTGAAGAGCGACGTGTGGCTCGCGAGCGTGCTCTTGATGTCGGACTTGGTGGCCTTGCCGGCGCTGACAGTGACCGACTGGGACGCGACCTTGAACTCGGTCTGGTACAGGACCATGGTGTAGGTGCCAGGCTTCATGGCAGGCGAGGTGAAGGCGCCGCTTGAGCTGGCCTTGGTCCAGTACTGCGCGGCCGAGTTGTACCAGTGCACGACGGGCGTGAAGGAGGAGCCGACGCCCGAGGCGGTGCCGGTGACAGTGCCACGGCCCGAGGCGGCGACGTAGCCCTGGATGCTGAGCCCGCTGAAGAAGGACGTGTCGATGCTCTTGAGCGTCGGGATGCCGTCGCGGGAGAAGGTCATGACATAGGGGCCGTGGAGCCCAGTGCGGAAGGCCTCGGTCTGGACGTGGCCCGAGTTCATGTAGTTGTAGAGGTTGGTCGAGTCACCAGCGTTGTTGGTGTCAATGTCCCGGAAGAAGGGGCCGCCAGAGCTGGACTCCTGCTGGGGGGTCAAGATGCAGGCGTGGATGGTGTCGCTGTTGACACAGTGTACGTTCTCGTCGATGAAGCGGGTGGACGAGTAGAACTTGGAACGGGTCTGGCCGTTGACGAGGAAGCTGATGACGTTGAATCTTGTCAGTCAGTCACCTTTTCCCAACCAACAAGAGGACAACTCAGAGAAGACTTACACATCAGAACCCTCAATGGCAGTGCCGCCGTCGGTGGTGGAGGCGGAGCCATAGGGGTACTCGCTGGGCAGCACAGACGGCAGCAGACGGGCGATGAAGCGGAGCTCTCCAATGGCTGGCTCGGCGGTGATGTATGTTGCCATGTAGATATTGCTCACTCCCTGGGCCACGACCATGTACTGGGTCAGGGTCGAGGTGACACATGTGACCTTGATATAGCTAGTACCAGAGACGGTGACCTGGCTGACGGAGACAGTCGCAGTCCCCAGGCCCGAGCTGATGTGCGAACCCTTTCCAGAATACTGCAGCTGAGTGCCCCGGTACAGGATCGAGTTGATGTCGCAGCTCTTGGACGACACCTGGAAGACGAGCGCATTGGACGAACCGGCGTCGATAACATAATTATCTCCTGACTTTGTGAAACCAAAGGCAGCAAAGACAGAAGTGAAGCCGTAAACGGCCAGAAGTAAAGAATGGAGGAGCATCTTGAGACTCATGGTCATGATGATGATAAAAGATACCAATAGCACAAGAGATACTTCAACTGGCAGAGAAGAGAAGAATCTACTAATAAATAGATTTATATATACTTGGGTATAAAAAACACAAACGCACCAGGCGCACACACACCACACACACTCCACACACTCCACACACACTCCACATACACCACACACACTCCACATACACCACATACACCACATACCACATACACACAGTCAGCTCGTGCGATCATCGTAAGAAAGACTTGAATTGCTCAGGGGCACATCTCTAGAGTCTTGGCTTGTATTCGGCAAGCCACCAACCTTTCGATAGCAGCAGCCTGGATCAGCATCCTGGAGCGATCGACCATTCTGGTGCAATTGGAGGAATAAAAGGTACCCTGTTATCTCCGGATTCGTATTAGTCCAGATTCGGTACCAGTGGCCGAAGCGTTGCGTGGCCCAGTGCCGAGATGAAGGACGTCGACGTGTGTCCGTGAAACAAAACATGGCGAAGAACCCACAAGAATGGCACATTCGCGCCTCTGCCTTCTCCACATGTCGCCTCGATGCGACAGGGGCCCTGGCCAAGGCGGCCCGGCACACGCTGTGCACGGGGTCACGCAGCGTCGCATGGCGCTCTCTTACTGCCGGCCAAACAGCTCCGTTCACAGAAAGGGCCAAGATGCGAGTCATCGTGCTTGACAGATTTGGCACTGATGATCGTCCCATCACTGAGCCATCACTGAATCAGACATTTCGCCGTTGAGAAAACCCGCGAGCCCCGTTTTTTTGTTACCGTGTAGATCTTTTTGGTACGCACCGTGACACAGTCAAGACGACTGTGATACTTGATCGGGACAGTCCGCACCGAAGCATAATTTAACCTTAATCCAGGGAGCCGGCCCAGCTCAAATCTACACTAATGAACTCAGTTGCTTGACTTACTCTCCGAGTCTGCGTACGGACAATTGATTATCAACGAGGTTTAGTCTAGTCTACTTAAGTACTTAAGCATGTACCTAGGTACTTATGTACACTATACTGCTTACGCAGTGCACATATGGAGTACAGACAATTGGTCAACTGGTAGGTAGGTACTTTCACCTTATGTTACATGTACTCCGTACTTGTCAACGGGTTGCTGTCTACAACTGCACTGCCGTACAATTGTACGTATTATGTCCGCACGGAGGCACCTCATTCCGAATCTCCGGCCCAGTCACCGACTTGCCACTCATAAACAATTCGACCGGACCAACACGTCCGTCAAAAGGCACCTCGAAGAACGTCAAATGCCCATGCTGGTGGTGGGTCGTGAATTCCTGCGACTGTCCACCGATGCTGACATGAAGACCGGTCGGTTCTCTTGTGACGGCCAGCACAGAGACGACGTCCCTGGCTCCATGACTTGCCGATAGACCACCCCCCTGGCCCCAAGCGGTATCTGATCCGAAGTGGGGAAAAGTCAGTACCTAGGTATTGTCGGCAAGCGGGACAGAACAAAAAAAAAAATCACAAAATTTGCGGAGATTAGCCCTCACCTCCGTCGTGGCCACATGCAGCCGGTGTAGTTCGATACCACGCGATTGCGCAATCTTCTTGCGGCATGCCGATTTGCGTGCTCCCAGCCTTGTACGCGGCTATGAAATGGGGGAGAATGGCCCGGAATGCGCTGTGTGGGCACAGGTCGTGCACATAGTGCTCGGCACCTGGGACAATCTGACCCGGTCGGACGGGGTCGTAGATGTAACTCGATTCGCCGTAGTCGTTCCCTGTGGGTGTGTGTCAACGTGTGTGTGTGTGTGAGCACTTGAGAATCCCACTCATCCCCGGTGTGTTGATTGTTTTAAGCTCGAGGTCAAACCTACACGTGATAATCTGGACAAACTCGGGCCTCAATTCTAGCATGTGTATCCACCGGTCATACCAGAGCTTCTCGCTTGCCGAGAGCCAGTTCTTTTGCCATTGCGGCAATCCTGGATTAAGTAGGAATTAGTATCGACTCCGACGGCAGACACATTACAGGGCCGACATACTGGTGTAGAACCATGGGGAGACCCCTGCCATAAACGACTTTCCACGAAGCTGCCTCTGGTATTGAACATCCTCGTCGGTCGACATGTGGTGCTGATCTGCCTGCGGCCAAGCAGCCCAAGAGACTAAGGTAAAAATCATATCGTAAGCCTTCAAAAACAATTTAAAAGTATAAAAAAAAGGGTCACCTGACAGAATGATCGGTCGGACAATATCAACTCGAACTCACAAGCTCCATCAATAAGATTCAGCCGCTCCCCAACGCCGTGCGGCCCCAGAGAGCTCCAGTCCGGCACGAAATATATGCCGCCCGTGGCCTCCCTGACGGCCGGCCAGTTCTCAGCCCACTGCGGGCCCTCAAACGTCGAGACAAACGGCAGCCCGTTGACCCTGCACTGGGCCGGCGAGCCCTTGAACTCGTTGATGCACGCCACCACCTGCTCCACCGGCCACTCCCCAGCCGCCATGTCGAACGAGAGGAACAGCACAAACTGGCCCCCAAACAGCGATGACGCCGCCGAGTAGGCCTGCCGCAGCTGCGGCATCGTGTAGTGGTCGTTGGGGCCTATGTTGAGCGCGAAGCCGTCGATGCCCGCCGCGTGGGCGGCGAGAATCTCCTGGTTCCAGTCCTCGTATGTGTGCCCGTCAGTAAGGCCGAACTAGGTTTTTTCCCCCCTCTTGTTAGACATCGCCATTCAAGTTTCTTGGCCTCTTCAGATGTGTTGGGATACTTGAGCTTACCACATAGTGAGCAAACACCTTCCGTTCCACTTAAGAGTCAGCCAGTTGTGTCAGCGTATATATCCGGAATTGTTGGTGAGTATATATTCGGCATGTGGGATGATACGAGATGCGTGGCCTAACGCCATGCTGTGTTGATATCAAGCCATGCGCTTAACAGACATGCCCCCGTTAGACTGTCCGGAAGAGACTGTCCCAATAATAGTAGAAGTCGTACTCCGGACCAATAGGACCAACGGTATGCCACAAGGAAGAGCATGACAGTAATTATACTACAGGCAAAGAAGCCATGTGGCCCAAGGTTATAATTTCCATCTCCTGCATGTGCTGGCAGTTTCGCCCCCTCGTGCATTTCATGGGGAGCAAGAGGAGACAAGTAGTACGAACCGTGGCCTTGGCTAGGAGGACTATAAGGCTGATTGTTGTCTTCTTCATCCTCACCGAAATGGCGCTGGATGCAACCAGTCAAGAAGGACAACATTCTTGCAGAGGGTCCGCGAGCAGCGAAAATTTTAATCTTTGGTCGACCGAAATTCCTCAAACGTTATTTCCTGAGAAATGCAACCTAGAGGTTGCGATGTCGTCTATGCCTCAAGTGCTACGGAGAAGCACAGCCAATCGTCGTGAGAAGCCGCAAGCGATACTTGGGAATTGATGGGCGGTGAGATGGCCCGCTGATGTGTACGTCAACGTGAAGTAGGATGAGATCAAGCATGTGAGTGAGTGAGCTTTTACATTACCTAGGTATGGGGCAGAACCCTCTAGCACAGCCAATCAGCATCTCACCGCATTGGGGCTGTGCATGTGAGCCAAGTGAATTGGTTCAATGGTTCAGGGACAGATATGAGAGAGAGAGTCCATCCAGGTTTACTGTTAGACCTTGCAGGAGCATGATGGAGAAATTAGGGTGAGCATTGGTACTTCCCTCCTGCCAATTCATGACTACCTAGGTAGACTACCTATTTGCTGCCGGTATTGAAATGGCCCTGTAAACCTCAACCTAAAACTCCTCGCAAAAACAACATTCCTCCTACTTGAGTAATCTGAAAGAACCTTTCCAGCCTGAGTTCATTTTGATTTGCCTTGATCAAGACCCCGATGCTCCCCTCTGCATATGCATAGAATCAGGAAAAAGTAGTGAAACATACAGAGACTGACTCCCTTCACACGTGACATCATGCCCATCCACTGTGCCCTCTACAAGTAACAAATCACCAGAAACTGCACCAACCAATGTAATGCTGGCAGAGGTTCTCCAGTTTCGTCGCCTCTACAATGAGCTTGTCAACCTGTGTGAGCACGTCTAGCTCCTCGCTGGCCTTGAAGTCCCTGCCTGTCAGTTTCTGTGACACCCGGTCTAACACCTCGACCGCCCGTGCATTCTGTATTTCGGTGGGATCCTGGTTCTGCTGGCCGTTGACGCCGTTAGCGCCGTTGGCGCCGTTCATGCCTAGGCTGCCGACGGCGGGAGCAACAGCAGACGAGTTCGTGCGTGCGCGGGCCCGAGGTGGCCCGCCCCCCATCGCGTTGTCGTTGGTCAAGCTGACGGCTGCTTGAGCGGCACGGAGCGCGGCCGGGTCTGCGTCGAGTATAGATGCGCGGCGGCCACGGGGCGCCTGAGCACCGACGAGAGCTTGCTCTCTCTCAGAGGTGAAGTTGGGTCCTGCTGGGCTGGCGGCGCTGGTCAACCGCCAGGTGAGGAGTGGGTCATGAATGAACTGTATGGGCCAGTCAGTAAACTACTGCAACAAAAGCTGACATGAAAGGTCAGACTTACCGCTTCCAAGACCGCCATCACACTTTCCTTGTTGTCCCTGAGGACCCTCATCACATGCTCACACGTAATCCGGAAGCTCCCCTCAATGTTGGACACCTCCATGGCGTACGTGAGCATACGGGTCAGACGGAAGGGCACCCTCTCAGGATATTTCTCCCGCTTCATGGCCACTTCGAAGCAGTCACCAAAGTCGATGTGGATGATCTTTCCGGTGATGCGATCCAGCATCAGATTCGAAGGGTGACGGTCGCCTAGACCCAGGATGTAGCCGACCATGCTCATCACACCGAGACTGCGCGTGTAGTTGGTGCGCCGCTCCAGCCAGGCCTCTGAGCTCTTGCTCTTCAGCCACAACACGCGATACAAGTCCTGGCCTGTGGTATTGTCGAGCGCATAGCCAAAGACTTCAACCTTCTGCATCAGGGTCAAGTTGTCATAATCAGGGGCCATCTGCAACATGATGCGATGCTCTATATTAAGGAGGATCTTTCGGCTCTCTCGGTACTCTCTTATGAGCATGTGCACCGTGTCACTGTTCGGAACCCAGCCCAGCAAGCCAGAACTATGGCTCAAGGGGATCGCCGGGTATCTCTGAATGTTCAAGTGACGCTTGTAGCACTCCGAGTCGTTCGCCAGCAGTGTGTTGCAGAGACCAAAGAGTTGCATGACACGTTCGTCCTGTCGTATGTCCTCGTGGCCCTTGAGCAGGAAGGTATAAGACTGACCATCGCTGCCGTTGATGTTCAACTTTCGTGGACGCTGCTTGCTGCTAATAACGCTAAACGTCGTGTCGAAAGACGCGATGCTCACGACAGGCTGGCCACTCTTGTAGGTACCCGGCACTGCAAGATCAAGATCTTTGGCCTCCATCAACTTTGGTGAGCAGTACGTCAGCTCGAGGGATGTCATTTGCGGCAGCTGCCGATAGATGCGCCGATAGACTTGGTAGTACAGATCCCAGGCTTGGTTGAGGTCATTCACATCATGGCTGACCTCGTACTGCCTACACCACTCCCTGGCTTCCGTAAGATCCCGGCCAAAGGTCTGAACGAAAGAGATTTCCCTGAGGGTCTCTGGGCCACGGTCCAGTAATTGGTGGAGTGGCTCCAGCGCAGCGAACATGCCCTCGATGTTGTGTACAACGAAGTACAGGCGACTCGCCTCTTCCAGGCCCTCGTGCCACAGTTCGTGCCACAGTACGGCGACTCGGATTAGTTCGTGGCTGACTGTGTCAGCCTGCTCAACCAATTTGGAGCTGTGCTGCCGCATGCTGTCCATGATCTGCGCAGCAGATCGCGACCTGCGGCTACCTTGCCAGGACTTCATCGCCACCGTAAGTGGGTAAACCAATGCCTGGGGATGCGCCCTGCCCACGTCAGCCAGCAGGTGGTGGACGGATTGCTGCACTCGCTTGTTGGGCTGATTGATTCGTGCAATAAGTTGTGGTATAACTTCAAGCCACGTGTCGACACTGACGTGGGTAAATCCTTCAGTTACAGCGGACGTGACCTCAGAGTATCCGCCATGGGTGAGCCAAAGCGTCAACAACCGCAGAGTATCCTGCAGGGAACTGCCCTGGGACAGAGAGATAGACTCAAAGAAGCCATGAACGGCCGGGACAACATGGTTGGCGACCACAGCGTGGTCGATCCGCGATGGAACACCCTCGCCGTTGGATGATAGTGCCTGAACGACCTCGAAGTTTGCCAAAGCCCAGGCGTGCCAGGCCTTGTACCATCTTGAGTTGTACTTTGTGGCTTGCGAGTAGCAGGTCAAGATCTCCCTCACATGCGTGTGTTGCCAGTTGTCGGTGTCCAAAGCAATCATCCACTCTCCTTGACGGAGGTAGCATTTAGCAAGAAGTACCGCCTCGTCAACGGTGGCCCTCTGCTGAGATAGGTACGCGTCATGAGAGCCGTGACTGTCCGCATACCCAAGGCTGTGTGACAAATGGAAACTATCGCCGTTGGCTTGGTGCGGTTGCATAGGCGCAGCTCTGATGAGCTCAAAAGCTTTCGCCGACTCCATAGTAAACAGCCGAAGGCATTTGAGGGCCTTCTCCGAGACGTCCGTGTCTTTGTGTGTGGCTTGTTGGCCGAGCTCCCACTGATATTTCAGAACAGCGTAGACTACCTGGTTGGGTATATTGGGGCGCACGTTGCGATCGTTCCAGAAGGGGATCATGGACTCCAAAGGCGCATCGCTGCCAATGAGCTGCTTCAAGGACTTCTCGGCAAGGCTCATCCGTCCTGATTTGCGGCAAAGGTTGGCAAATTTGATCCACATGTGCATGTTCTCCGTCGGTGTAATGACGAGAGCCCGCAGACGCAGCATTCTCTGCCAGACATCAACATTGCGTTGACAGCCCTTCAGACGCTGCTCCCAAGTGCGGCGCATTGTTGCCTGCTTCTTTGCATCAGTCTGCTTGTAAACAATGATCTCCTCGAGCTCTGCCAGCATCTGAACTCGCACAATGACCTGGTAGGCCCGGTTATAAGACTCGCTGACGAGCGCGCTAAGCTCCGTGTCAAGACCTTCCCGAGCAGCCTCAATGTTCTGTGCAGCCTCCCTGAACTGATTGCGATGAAGGGCGAGAATAGCACCGAAGAAAGCTCTGTCTGGGGAGAAGCGTTTCAGGGACTGCAAGTAGTTATCCATGGAATCCCACTTCCCGAGGCCCCAGGCAGCAGTAGTGGCCAAGGGCGCAATGAGTCGTTGGACTTCCGGCGACGAGTTAGCCCACGTAGTCCCTGTCAACTGGCCTAGAGCATCCCACTCGCCCAGAGCATGCAGACAGCGCATTTTGCCCATAACAATCTCCACTGGCACTGCTTGCTCGTCGGGGACCTCGGCTTCACGCTTGTTGTAGAACGCGAGGGCCTCCTCCCATCTCTCCAGCTTCTCAAACCAGGTCTCGCGAAGCTGAATTCCATCCTTGTAGAGCTGGGCTTTGCGCAGGATACCAATGGCTGCATCGGATTGCTGAAGCTGGTTGTTGATGACAATCAGTGCCTCGACCGCGCCACTGCTTTGATCCTGAAGGAATTCGAGTTCCTTGTAGTGAAGCGCCTTTGCGTAGGCGTGGCATCGAGCTGCTTCTCTGCCAAGGACTCGGATGTCGATAGGCAGGGCCTTGTCATCATGCTCCATGAACTCGGCTAGGTGCAGGAGGAGATTGAGCAGATCTGGAGTCACATTCTCCGACTTTATCGCATTCTCAAGGTTGAGAATAAGCTCTTCCTGGAACTGCTCATAAAGTTCACTCCAACAGCTTACGAATGCAGAGTTGAAGAGTTCTCGGGCTAGCGGCAGATAGACACTTGCCAACGAGGCACAGGCTCTTAGGGCATGATTTGGGGACTCTGTCAACAGCGTCGTGCTGAAGCGACGTAGCCATTCCTGCCAGTCTTCTTTGGTCGATTTGCCTCTGGTGTCCCAGGCAGATTTCAGGTGTATGGCGTTCATCTCCAGCTTCTTAGTTCCGAGATCCGCGAAGGGCGTCTCGTCAACCTGGTCAACAAAACGTGTCTCGGAACTGAGGTCCTGTGGCAGGACACCTCCCTCTTTGAGACGATTGACGAGCAGGTCGTAGTTAGAGTGCTGTATGCCATTGTCTCGGAGGATCTTGCCAACAGTGTGGGAGAAATGGAGGTAGTCACGGCCCAATTGCTGAATGAGGGCACAGAGCGTGTCCATTGCTGCCATTCGGAGGGTCACCTCATTCGTTTGTAGAACCCTCGTCAGGGGGTGGATGATCTTGGCAGCAAAGTCGTTAAGATTGACCTGCCGAGAGATTTTGCCGATGGTCTCGATCGCCGAGCGGCGTAACACTGTTGGGTTGCTGGGCTTTTCAAACGTGCGAACGATGACTGGGATGATGAGGTGCATGTACTCCTCTGCGCTCGAGCCGAAGACCAGAAAGGCATGAAGGACCTTCTCGGACGCGGTCCGCTTGGGAACTGTCTCATGTTCTAGAACGTGGAGCATCATGGGCAAGAGCCCGGCCAAGTAGACCTTGAACTCGCCCTCGAGGGACCGGGAAATAGCCTCCACTAGCGACAGGATTGTCGACTGCAGGGTTGGCGGCTTGTCGGGAAAGAATTCTTGGAGGAGATCCACAATCTCTGGCAAGAAGTTGCGAATATGTTGGCGCACAATGCTTACCAACATGGCGAGCTGATTGAAATATGATTCGCGCCTCGGACCATTAGTGCTTCGTATGACCATCAGGAACGCAGGTATGATACGATCCAGGAAAGAGACGCATTCCAGACCGAGAGTGCGGAAGATATTCATGATCGCATCAATGACTTGAGCATGGTAGGACACCAAGGAATGGTCCTTCAGGATGTTGAGAAGCGCATTGATGACGACAGTGGGATAGTACTCTTTGTTGGACGGCGTCAGTCCTGTCATCATCAGCGAGACATCCGTCATTGCTGTCGACTCAACACGCCTTGATATCTCGGGGGTGCGCTCCTCCACTTGCTGGTAGCGGTAAGGGTCAAGGGCACCCAGAATACCGAGAAGCTTGATGGTCTCTTGCCGAAGTGGTCCATGCTGGGGCTCACTGCGTATGATGTTCTGCAGTAGCTCCAGGAGCTGAGGGTGATCCAAGTATGGTTCGATGACATAGCCAGAATTGCTAGCCAATTGTCCAAGAGTGTGGAGAGCAGCCTCCCGCTTCTGGGCGGAACTTTGGTCCTGCAAAGCTTCAATGATCATGGGCATGAGCTCATCCTTATATGGCAGCATGCTCTCTCCACCAACCGCACACAGCTCGCCGAGCGCTTTGAGAATGGTGGCGGCGACCGAGGGGGATTTATCGCTAGCCTTGGGAAGGAGGACCTTAACCATAGAATCCACATAGGGGTTGATAATCTCCTGAGCATTTTGGACCAACAGCGACAGAAGCTTGGCACTCTCCTCCTTGTTCCTCGCCACGTTCGAAAATTCAAGCTCGGTAAGCATTTGAATCAGAGTTTTGCGGAGGGAAGGAGCCACATAAGCCGGATTGTACCTCGCAAGTCTGCCAATGATCGAGATGGCCACTTCTCTGATGGGAAAGTACTCGTCGTTGAGGGCAAAGAACAAGGTCCGGATATTCTCAGCCTTTGAGAGATGCCGGTCGAAGCGTTCGTCGAGGGCCGCAAGGACAGTGCGGCGGATAGTAGGATCAAGGTCAGAGACCCCCACAGTCAGTAGCTTCTCTATGACTTCGCCAACGACGGCCAGGGCGTGGTAGCTCGTCTGGTTGACAATTGGGTCGCGGACGTAGAGCTGGCAGCAGGTCAACGCAGCTGCCTCCCGTATTTCCGGGTCATCATCCTCGACGTATTTGATCGCAACGTCGCGCACGAACTCATTAAGGACATGGCCTACAGTCAGGACTGTTAGTGGATACCAAAACAGAGCACAAGGCTGGGTGTCGAGCATGGTCCATCTCGTCGACGCATGACCAATGTTGCAAGGCATTAGACAACGTACCTGAGAAATCAAAACTGCCCAGGGTGTTGAGCGCCAGCTTAATCTCGGCTTTTCTGTGCTCATACGCAAATGGGTCTTTCGGATCTTTCTGGATGACGGGCACTGAAGGAAGTGTATTTGGCTGCGGGGCACCGAGTGGCTTGAACGGCTGTCCGCAGAGCACCTTGCTTAGCATATCGAGGAGCCTCTCCTGGATCGTGGCTTTGACCGGGGGTATGTAGAAAGCCATGTCGACAAGGGCTTGCGTCAGCTTTGGCGTGAGCTCGCAAGCAAAGATGGGCGCCAGGAGTGCCTCCATGTATTTACTGAGGGTCTGGCCAACAGCAACGGCAAGTCGGCTGATGCAGTCGAAGACAGGGTCGACGGAGCCACGCTTACGGGACTGCACGCTCAAACCCTCGCGGACATATATCAGCACGCCGTCGAGATAAGGCGCGATCGCGCTCTTGACGGAATTTGCGATATTTCCGATTGCGAGGAATGCGTCGTTCCTCTCCTTCTCCTTCTTGAGCATGCTGGAGAGGTGCAGCATGAACCCATGTAGCCGGGTGGACGCAAACTCGGATGGCGCATAGTTGGCGAGGTCCGGGATCAGCAGCACGACAGTCTTGCGAATGGTCGGGTCCCGGTGGTCCTTAAACCGAGATACGATGTCGCATGCTTCTTGGTAGTGGTCCTGCATATACATGCCACCTTGCTCTAGCAACTCCTTCAAAACCAGAAGGGAAGCATGGATCGACTCGACGGAACCAGTCTTCAAGCCCTGTAACGCCTCACTGTACATCTTATCCATCCAGATTTGTTTCAGTTCTTGGTCTCGCTCCCTGATGATCCGGAAGCACGCGCTGACGCACTCGGCAGATGTGGCCCGGATCAAGTGCCGTTGGTCCCGGAGTCCGGCCCATAGCATATCGAAGACCATGCCAACATAGGCGTACATGAGCGTGGGCGCATTTCTAGCGAGCTCCCGCAGAACAAGCACTGCGCTGTATCGTCTCTCCTCGATGCGATCTGATTGCAGCCATTCCAGGGCGTTCTTGGTCTCTGCCTCGACCAGTTCTGAGATGATGGACCCCCCGGGCCTACAGAGCTTTCCAAGTACCTCAGCAGCCGGGCGCATCGGGTTTATGTCCTTGCCTCGCAAGATTTGTCGAAGGTTTTGTGTGAACCGGGTGTACTTGGTTGCCATGTCGATGCCTTCGAAATCGACCAGCGTATCGATGATATAAACGCCCCCCAGGCGCTCGGCGGTGTCGTTGCCATGGATGATGAGGTTACTGATGGCCTTCTGCAACTGGGCGGAGAGTATCGCGAAGTTTTCGGGAGCGAGCTCTAGTAGCCGGTCAGTGTCGACGTCGCGCGACCCGTCGCACAGGGGCTGGGAGAGTAGGACATACCGCGGTGGCACCGCTCGACAATGGCGTCTCGCAATTGCCTGGCAAAACGTTTGCGCTGGTCCTCAGAGATGGTCCTGGACTTGATCTCCCTGAGAAGGGTGTCCAGGTTCTCGAGGGCTATCTCGAGGGGGCGGGACGCTTGATTCGCCATCTTTGTCCCGGATGGCTGCTGTCCCTACACTGGGCAAGACTGAAGGGCCTATCTCATCCTGAGGAGTACAGGCCGGAGTATTTGGGGCAGTTCGGAGGCTCCGCCAACGCCTGGTCGATTAGGTAGGGTTGTCGCGCCCGGTCGAGTAGGCGGCGTTTTGGGTGGTGGTGGTGGTGCTGCTGCTTGCTGCAGTGCTACTAGACAATGCAGCTGGACCGCAGGGTGAGTGAGGGCTGTCAAGATGAAGGGGCAGAAAGTACCTAGGTAGACACGGCTGTATCTGTCTAAGTGGAAAGAGGCAAAAGGAAAGGCGAGAATGGTGAGGCAAGAGCCAATACAGTAGACTGCCTACCTAGGTAGGTACCCACAAGAGACAGCTGGTGTAGCTCTCTCTCCTGCTGCCCTCTTCTCTAGACCGCGCGACCTACCGCTTCATCACCCCCCATTTCCCCCAGAACACGAATCACGGCCCCCAGCAAATGCTTATCGATAAGCAGCTACAGATTATTAGGAGTAGAATGCACTGTCGCGCACTAGCATCACACCTCAAGAACCGCCTGGGCACCGAAGTAACTTTAATCCCATCCTATATGCTCCGTCTTTCCACCTTTTGCGCCGACTCGCAAAACCACCGAACTTAGGAGACCCAACATCTTTGCAAATCGCACTTTGAACTCCCCGCTCACTTTACCATCACATTCGTGCGACACACAACTCCCTGCCCACCATGGGAAACGATGGCGGCTCCATCCCGAAACGCCGCGAGCTTGTCAAGGAAGCCGCCCGGGCCCAGACCGTCAGCGAACTGAAAGCTACCGCCCTCGAATCCCTCAGCCACGCGTGGACACAGGACCCCTTGTCCTCAGAGCCCCTCGACATGGATAATGTCGCGTCAGATTGGAGAGGCAGACTTTACAACTACGAATCCATACTGAAGGGATTAGTCCCGAGCCATGACGGCGGCGACGCAGACGATGAGCAGGCCAACGGGCACGACATGACATTCACGTCGACGGGGATCAAGAGCCTGCGGGATATCGTCAGGCTGCGGTTCAAGCGATACAAGCCGGCCGGGTCCAAGGAGAAGGAGATCTGGGCATGCCCCGTCAGCTTGAAAGAGCTGGGCCCGGCGACCAGGGCCGTCTACATCGTGCCGTGCGGTCATGTCTTCGCCGAGGTGGCAATCAAGGAGATTACAGATCAGGAACATAATTGCCCCGAGTGCAGCGAGCCGTTCGAATCTCAGGACGTCTTGCCAATACTGCCGACGGAGGAGGCAGACCTGGAAAAGGTGGCCAAGAGGATGGACGACCTGCGCGCCCGGGGCCTGACACATAGCAAGAAGAAGGACAAGAGCGAGAAGAAAAAGAAACGCAAGGCAGGCGAAAAGGAAAGCGATGGCCCAGACGGTGCGAAGAACGGGGACTCGGAGAACAGCCGTCCGGCAAAAGCCCAGAAGGCGACCAAGAACGATGCCCCGTCTATCAACAATCCCTTGGCTGCTACTTTAACCAAAAGGGTGATGGCTGAGCAGGCTGAAAGGGACAAGAGGCGGAAATTGGCGTCGGTCCGAGGATGATGAGCATGTCGGGTCCAGGTGAGCATCCGAGGAAGCGGTGCAGATTCAAAATTCATAGCAAATGTGAAATTGTGATACCCTCGCTATCTTTTCTATCTGGATCCCATCTTTAGCCTATGATTTTACAACGGTTTGAAACATCAATGATCGCTGAAAATTCCCCTACAAAACGCCTCCCTTGCCTGATGTCGAGATTTCCATCTACAACTCGTCCTTGGACCTGACGCCCGGCTCATGGACGTCCTCGCAGGCAGCCGGTGTGCCGACCTCCATCCTGTAGACACACTTCTCGGACTCGCTGACCCTCCAGATCTCCTCCGTCTCAGCGCAGCCAAGCCAGACGTCTGTGCGTCTTTGGGGTCCGTTCCAGCAGCTCTGGCCGTTCTCGAACCGCATCACCTTGCGCGGCCCCTTGCCCAGGCTCTTGCCATCTAGGCGCTCCTCGTCGTCGGCCTCTTGGATGTCAAAGCGGGTGAACTTGCCCATGTTGGTGTTGCCGTGACCCTTCTTGGATTTCTGGGTGGTCTTATCAAGCCAGCAAATCTCGTAGGTGTATTCACCACTTTCAACGTCAACACACTTGTCCTTCAAGACCCGGAAGATGTCATCAGGGCCGTAGTCCTTCTTCAGGTCGTCTTGCTGCTCGCCGAGGGTCCGCTCCTTCTTGGACAGATCGTCAGCGACGGCCTGGAAAGCCTCACGAGCGGCAACCACCAGCTTCGACTCATGGCCCGCGGAAGGATTGTCTGCCACGATGCCGTTCTCAATCAGCCACACCCTGAGGGCGTTGAATTTCCCATGTAGGAATGACCGGAGAGACTCGGGCAGGTAGGCCTCAATGCTGTAGACTGCAAGCTGTCAGCGAATGCGTCGATGTAATGACAAGTTGGTGAGACTCACGGATATCGGTATCGGTCGCCTCCTCACCCTCGAACTCTTGCCAGTTGATGCCAGAGTTCTCGCCATCCACCTTCAAGATCTCGTCTATTTCAGACTCCTTGAGCTCGGATTCTTTGGCGTCTGCCGTCTTGGCAGCATAGTCCTCCCAGCCCTTGACTGCGGCTTTCACACCCTCGTCATTGAAATTGGGGTTGTACTCCTCTTTGAACTTCTTGAGGATCTCCTCGAGCTCGTTGACACGCTCCTGGAGAGAATCGCGCTGGTCGAGGACCTTGTCCAGGGTGTCACGTAGTTCGCTGACCCTACCCTTGGCCAGACCAAGCAAGACGCCCGATTTACCGCCCTCACCGTCAGTCTTGACGACCTTTCCGCGTTCGGCCCGCTCGACCTCTTGATACTTCTTCTCCACCTCGTCCTTTTTGGCTTGCAGGCCCTTGATTTCCTCCTCCAGGGATGTGATCTTAGCCTCAACCCTGCGTCGAAGTTCTCTGGCCTCTTTGGACATGGTCCTCCGGCGCTTGGCAGCCTTCTCCTTGGCCTGCTTCCGAGCCTCTTCGAGTTTTCTGTGCTCCTTGCCGATGGAGTCACAGCGGTTCTGGCATTTGACCCCTCCAGCATGCGAATACTCCTCGCTGCCATCGCAGCAGATATCAGAGTCGCAGACGCCGTCGTTTACGAAGTAGAAGGGAACATATGCGCCGATATGACCTTCGTTCTCACACCAGAAGCCAGGCAGGCTGTTCGTTATGTTGGTGGTCCCGCTCGTCGAGCCAGGCAAGGGCTGTTCGGGCGACGATGGGTCGAGATATGAGCAGGCCGAAGTGCCCGGCTCATCGGATCCATCAGGACAGTCGCAGCTGTTGTCATTGATCTGAGAGGGTTTCAGGACGATAGAGGGATGCCCGATGCACTGGAAGGTCTCTTTCGTCTGGAAGAACTTGGCGACTGCGGTTATCTTGTCAGCCTGTTTTCAGTCGAGAAGGGCTAAGACACCCTAAGGGAATGTAATTGGTAGGCATTGGCCGGTTGGAGGTCCATGGGACTCTGATGTGCCCTCAAAGAGTTAGTTGGCCTCGATGTTGACTTACACTCGGGGCCGACACCTCGAGGCAAGCTTCCAGCAGCTGCCAGCCGAGAGCTGGCAAGGGTGCTCAGAAGCACCACCAGCCCTTGTTGATGCATTTCCAAGCTCAGCTGCCCTGCTCTCCTAAGTATTGAAAGCAAAAGCACAGCTACTCTTCGTGTCGTCGTCGTGCAGCAGCCTGGATCGTGAAGGTCGGGAGATGTGGTGGAATACTTATACAGTAGTGACACTGAAACCTTTCGTAGCTAGCCTCGAGAGAGTATTGCTGGCAACTACAGAGACGGTCCCCTGTAGCCGGCCAATCAGACGGCACGACCCCAGGTTCTGATACCGGCCGGCAACCCCCTGCCCCCGTAGCTCTGTGCTGCCATTGACAGTGCTCCAGGGGCTGGCTGCCTAGGTGAGTCTGCTCTCAGTGAGCATGCCCCACTTATGAAAAAGTGCCCCGCCATTCTCTTCCAAAAGTTCAAAAGTTAAGTTCGAAATTCGACGGGCACTGGGGCAAGCCGGCCAGCGCAGAGTGAGTGAGTTCGTATCTGCAAAAGACGACTTGGATATACGCATGAAATGGCCTCTGAATCTTCAAAGGGGCTCGAGGAGCTCAGATCCTTGATCGAAAGCGCTGTCACCCTCATCCAGAGCCTCGAGACCTCTCTTCAAGATGTCGTTGACTCCAACTGTGATTCGGGCCCAACCGCAGACAAATGGGCCGCCTCGAGGCGACCAGAGGATGAATCAAGATCTGTGGACTGCCTGGCCCTCGCCAGAGATTCAGCAACCCTGGTCAAGGCTCATGCCACCAAGATATCTCTCTTCATTATCACGGAACCCTTTACGCCATCTGCCATATCAACGGTGCTGAGACAGCTCATCCAGGAGCCTATCCCAGCTATCGCCTCGGCCGTCCAACTATGCCACGCCGACTCATACACAAGACTCATCCGCCGGGATCTGGCGTGGAGGTGTGGTCGGATTCTCAAAGAGACGAGGGAGCTTATCCAGAAGATCCCCAAGGACGGCAAGGTTCTGCCACAAGAGAAGCGGGAGGGCCCCCAGAGTGTAAAGGGAGGCAAAGGCAGCATCATGGCGACCGGCGTGCTGTGGAATGTCTGCGACGAGGTCATCAACTTTGCCAACCTGGGTGTAGTCGGCCATCTTGTCGCCAGGGCAGAGCACTTCAGGGACACACTCAAGGACGTTATGGAAGAACTCAAGGAGTGGTCTGAAGAGCAGGAAGATGAGGACGACGACGACGACGACAAGTCAGATGATGCAGCCGAAGTACAAGATCAAGATGTCCAAGATCTAGCTCAAGGGGTGAGCAACACCCACATCAGCACTCAGGCCATGATTGACGACCTCATGAATTCTCACACTACCATCCCCCGCGACGACCCCGAAAAGATCAGGGATAGGCTCGATTCGACCTTGCGCAGGCTACGCCTCACCGTGCTGCTCTTCCAGGCCCTCATAAAGCGAAGGCTCAAGACACTGCCTAAGCTACCGCTGGCCTCGGAGGATGATTCGGTGGTTGTCTCCCGGTTGGACGAAGTACTCCCTCTCCTTAGAAAGATGACAGACCGTTTTAATAGTCTTGCCGTCGCGTTCTACGATCTCGACTCGGCGCAAATCACCCGGCTTATGGACCAGTGCTTCTTCGACGCCTTTGCGGTGTCAGAACTTCTGGCCAAGCCATGGGCTGTCCAAAAGGATGAGTTTACGGACTGGGTTGCTAAGTTCCAGGTTGAGATCAAGAAGAGTTGAGGATCTGGACCCCAGTAACGCGGGGTGTAACTGGCCAGAGTTAACCATGCCATAATCCCCAGAGCTGTCTGAGGTCTCGTGGTTTTTTGGTTGGAGACGGGAACGTGGACCTTGGTCGCCCATGCTCCTCTGGAAAGCAATGGTCTAATCCCAGTGGAACTGAAAAATCGTCAACATCCCATCAGTGTCTTGGTCCTACCTGGAGAGGGACCCACAATCCCAGGATAAAAGCGCCAAGCACCGAGGCCTTAGAAAGCACCCTAGCCTGTGGGATGCGATGGATTGTGCATAGGAACAACAGTCTGGTAGCATGAGCACAAAACAGACCGCGGTGTTTTAGAACTGCTGCTTGATTGATAAGCTCGGCCTTCGGTCCAATTAGTCTCAACGTTGTTGACAATTCGATAACCCCTGCGAACACGCCTAGCCACCAAAATACAACACGGTGCCGGACCATGAGCAAGTCCATAACTCAGGAATGGCACAATACAGTAATTATAGGCCCACATTGGTTAAAGGCGGGCAGCCTGTGTTCTTTTTGGCCCAGCAAATACAATTGTGACATCACCACTGGGACTCCCCCATTTCGGGCCCGAGAGACGACTGGTCGTGCCCCACATTTGGATCGGATGAATAGCAAGTGCGCGGCGCTTGATCATCATGATGAGCACGTTCATCGATGCGAGTGCAAGAACCAGGCTGATCTATTCATTAATTCCGTTCGGTCTCCCTTCCTGTTCGTGGTCCAAGAGAGATGATGCAGGCAAGAACGTACCACAAAAGCATCGGCTCTCAAACAATCTCTTGATGAGACCAACTCCAGTGAGCGCGACGACCGATCAGACGAGCCGCCTTTGATCCGCCCTACAATCAGAAAGAAAGAAAAAGAAGCATTCGAAACGATTTCCCTCGATTAACAAAACGTCTCTCTGGAGCAGAGACGTCCTCGCTGCCCTCACAGCCTTGCAGGCAACACCTGACTTGGGCCATCAACATGTCCCAGCCATTCGTCGCCGTGGCAGGTGCCACAGGCCAATTAGGTCGTGTGATCGCGACGCAACTGAGACAGCGTAACGTGCAAGTCAAAGCTCTCGTACGCCCCGGCACAGCGCCCTCGCGCACCGAAGCCCTTCGCGACGCGGGCGTCACCGTGGCAGAGACAGACCTCAGCGACGTGGCCGCCCTGACCAAGAACATGCAGGGCGCGACGTGTGTGGTGTCAGCCCTGAACGGCCTCCGGGACACGATGCACGACACGCAGGGCGCGCTCCTAGACGCCGCCGTCGCCGCACGCGTGCCGCGCTTCATCCCCTCGGACTACTCGCTCGACTTCACCAAGACGCGGCCCGGCACGAACCGCAACCTCGACGTTCGCCGCGAGTTCCACGCGCGCCTGGACGAGTCCGGCATCGCGTGGACGTCGGTGCTCAACGGCGGCTTCATGGATCTCCTGTCGGGTGGCGCACCGATCATCAACCATGGCCTGAAGAGGGTGCTGTACTGGGGCAGCAACACTCAGGAGCTGGACTTCACCACCGTTGCTGACACGGCTGCCTACACGGCTGCCGTCGCTGCTGACCCGAACCCGACGCCCCGTTTCTTGCGCATCGCCGGGGACACCTTCGACGCCCGAGGGCTCGCGGAAGTTGTGAGTCGTGTTCGCGGCGCGACGTATTCGACGATGTGGGTGGGAAGTACTGGCTTCTTGGAGGGTGCATCGGGTTTCATGAGGCGTTTCTCTATCGGTGGAAGCGAGCGGGATGTCTTCCCTGCGTGGCAAGGCAGTAAGTGGACCTCGAAGTGCTTTAATCTCGAACTGCTTTAATCCACCCCTTTGACCATACATGTGGCTGACCGTGGTAACACAGTGCAATACATGGTAAATATGTATTCGGGAGAGGGAAAACTGGACCCACTGGATAATGACAGGTACCCAGAGTTGAAGTGGACCAACGCCGAGCAGTTCTTGAGACAAGAATAAGGCTCACGATGATAACATGAAGCATGGGCGAGGGATCCGGTCGCAACACTTGCATCAACAGTATGTATCACCAGTATGCACACCTGAAGTGTACAACTGAAGTGACTGTACCAATAGGTAGAAACATTTGTGTCACCAAAAGAAACGCCAACTTGAATACGGAGAAGAGTCAACGGTCTGAATGAAATCGAATTCTACATGACATGGTAAAAGTGAAGCCCTATCTCATGGGCACATATATACAAAAAGAAATCGCCAGTCCCTTGCCGCACCTGATAAATGGTTCAAATGTTCATACTCTATTTCCCCCAAGCTCCCTTAACTCGGCACACCAGCAACAATATTCAGATACTGGCTGTTCGGGTAACTAAGCAAGTTCTGTGACGAGCTGAGCGACCCAAGCGCATTGTAGCTCGTAGTCAGGAGGCTGCCGCTGTCGTTCCTGTCACCAGACGCCTCCCAGAACATGCTCCCGCCGAGGCCCTTGCTCTTGAGGTAGTCAACCTTGGTCGAGACCATGGCAGGCGTGTCGTAGGTGATGAGCTCCTTGGACCCGGCGTCATAGCTGTACGTGGCGCCCGCCGCCCTGTCCGTGATGACGGTCGCGCCGGCCTTGGGCAGCACCTTGTAGTCCCAGACACCATTCTCCCACGACCCGGACCCGACCCCGGTGTAGGCCTGGCCGATGCCTCCCGTCGCCTCGAACGAGCGGCCGTACATGGGCATCCCGAGGACGATCTTGGACGCGGGCACGCCGGCGGCGATGTAGTCGGTCACGGCGCGGTCGGTCGAGTACTTGGCAGCCTGGACGTTGCCCGAGTCGCTGGCGGGATAGATGTTGGCCTGGTGCCCGCTCGTGCTGTCCCAGCTGCCTGCGTAGTCGTACGCCATCAGGTTGAAGTAGTCGAGGTATTGCGACATGGCGGACAGCTGCATCGTGTTGTAGTTTTGAGGGCCGGCGGGCGAGGCGATGGTCAGCAGGAAGTGGTAGCCGGGCGCGTACTGCGCGGCATAGTCGTCCAGCGCCTTGCGGACAGTCTGGAGGAGGGCGACGAAGTTGGCTGCTTGAGTCGCGTCTGCTGGGTACTCCCAGTCAATATCGAGGCCATCTGGAGATACACACGAATTAGATCACAGATCACATGCACTGGCTGCCTTGTAAAATAATTTCATCTCCACGCCCAACGTTGAAAACACATACCAAAGCCCCAGTCTTTCATCAGAGTCACTGCGGTCGAGGCGAAGAGCGCGCGACCCTCAGCAGTGCTGGCTGCTGCGGGAAAGTTGGTTGAGTAAGTCCAGCCGCCGATACTAAGAAGCACCTTCATCTGTCGGTTGGCTTTCTTCTGGATATACAGTTGCTTCACGCAACCATAAGCGTTGTTGCCGATGTCGTTCCATGCTGGAGTTTGACTGATCAGCACTGATGCATATATGCTAAGTTTCCATTAGTTAGAAGAGTGGCTGAACTTACAATCGGTAGGATAGTGTTTCTGGAGGTCGGAGTAAACATCCGAAGAATACCTGGTTCAGTGTCAGAGAGTCTCGAGGGCCATGCTTGGCAATTTTTAACTTACACTTCACCAGTGCTCCTCAGATTTGCAAAGGCGTAGAGGACAATGCTAAGCTCATTGGCTGGTAAGTCCTGGGGCTGGTAATTCCGTCCGTAGATCCCCCTGAGAAGAAAAGAGTTTTGTGAGCTTATATATGCACATGTGTTGAAAGCATCACTTAAGAAGCACTTGAGACTTACCAGTTCGTGAAATACACAGTGTTTTGATATCCTGTCGCTCGCTTGTCGACTTGTGCAACGGGACTGGAAGACACAAGCCAGGGCCCTAGGGCCAGAATCGGAGCAAGAAGATTGAATTGCATCTTGTACAGAGTTTGAAGCTAAAAGTGACTTCGTGTACTGTATGATACTACGCTTGTAAGGAAGAAAGCATGGCAACACCAGACTTATACCAAAGGTCTTCTGGCGACGGTGTTATATATGTCTAACACTTTAATCAATAACGTCGCGTGTTAATGTAGCATAGGTTTTATCAGGCCCACAGGAGACAGATGACCATTGACCAACAGCATTTCTCTTGTCAACTTCACACGTGGTACCTTCACCTCCAAGCCTGGCAGTCCTCCGGACAAGAAATTGATATCTCGAGCACTTGAGCAGCAGCAACGTTGCCGATCACTGATTCGCAAGCCCAAAGGCGCACCATTTGACAGAAATGTACATACCCCTTTTTCCTCAGACAAGGGATCGCAGAGACGTATGATCAAGGTGCCATCACCAGGGCAAGCTCGCCGCCTCGCCTTTATCAGTATCTCATCTCACCAGGTGCTAGTTGGTGTTGGCAATGAGTGTCCACTTGCCTCCGTCCACCAGGCACGACACCAGCTGACCGGCCCTCATAGCCAACAGGCTAGACATGTAATCTCCCAAGCAAGGGGAAAATGGCTGAAATAGTAAAGTGCATTCTGTAGCCTGGCACAAGAGGTTGCATCATGTTAATCGTGCGTTAGATGACTGACCCTGTCATCTGGCCTAGACGGGGGCTACAGACCAGACGCAGGTACCAAACCGCACAGTCTTGTGAAGTCTCAAGTGCTTTGTTCCCGAATCAGATATGCTGCTTCGATCATTAAGCGAATCTCCCTTGCCGAGGGGGCCAACCAATGGAAAGAGTTCCCAAGGGTTATGTGATGTGCAAAGGGCCCTGGAGGATTTAAGCCTGCCGGTTGGGTGCTTAGTCGTTTCTGGTGGGAGGTTGCATGTGAGCAAGGGCAGAAGGTGCCAGGTGGACGAGCC
The DNA here is from genome assembly GCA_001702395.2 of Diaporthe helianthi. Lineage (NCBI taxonomy): Eukaryota > Fungi > Ascomycota > Sordariomycetes > Diaporthales > Diaporthaceae > Diaporthe > Diaporthe helianthi. The sequence continues at coordinate 38,877 of MAVT02000069.1, read as the reverse complement.
GGGGTTCGTGTGGTCACTTGCTCCTTTTGGAAGTTGTCAAGTTGTCGCCGACATAGCAAAGGGCCGAGAACCGCTCGACAGGGCGTAACATCGTGTCCCATACTGATACAGACACGCGCCCGCACAATCCCGCGTGCTGTGTGGTTCGGCCTTGAATCCTTGATAGCGTGGGGATGCCCTCAACGAATCACGACTGAGTCGAGCCAACCTCCACGGACCACGCTGCGGCAGACCTTATCAAAACAATTTGGCCCGAGGTGCCATCCAGACCTCATCATCGCCTTGATAAAGCATCTTCTAATCGATGGAACACATCTCACATCACGCCGGGTCTCGGCTCAGAATGACAAGTCAGTCTTTGATGCCGCAAGGGAGGTAAGGGAGGGTGTCAGCTGGCGCACTCCCGGATCTGTCAAGCTGACTGGCTTGACATGCGCACCAGATAGGCCACAACGGTCCCATGAAGCGGTAGTTGCAGCGAGTCAATCTCGGGAGCAGCCGCAGGGAAATTGTTTCCATAATATTCCTCGGTTGGGGTGGAAGGTGAGGTTCTTAGTGGCCGGCGGCCTGGGCAAAGATTCAATAATGCATGCCAGGATATGTTACATGGATGCTAATAGATCTGCAACGTTACCCGTTCTACGGCGCGGCGGTTAATGCGGATATTTGGCCCGCTGCGTCTCTCGTCTCCGAGATCCCGGGGTTGAGGTATCATCCACCAGCTTCAATTGGGCAGCCAATGCTCGTGGGGAAATGATACCAAAGATCGCTGCGATTCATGTTTGTTCGCTCGTGGCCGCCAAGTTTGCTTGTGACCGATGACGACGGGACATCTCTGGATCCGGACATAGTGCTGGGCAGCCTCCGCAACGCATGCAACACGCGTGGTTTCTTTGACCAAGCTGGTTTCGAATTAATGAAGTGTTTCTCAGCACCCACTACAAACCTAGAAGGCCAGCCAAAGCATCTGCAATATCATGAGCAAACCCCTCGTCGTTAACATCTCTCTTGTCTTCCACCACCTTGATACCTGATCCCGCCAGGCCGTCCCGAACACATGAAAACAGGGCCTGATCCGCCTCCTCATCGGCAAAGGGTCCATCGGGTGTAGCAATGATGCTGACTCCCCCCAGAGGCATCCAAACCTGAATCATCTCCGGCCTCTTGGAATGATTCTTCAACTTGTCAACGATGAACTCGCCAAGCTGTCGACACTCCCCAGGCGACGACCTCATCAATGTCACCGTAGGATTGTGCTCGTAGAGGTTCCTGTCCTTGTATTTCTCGGGGACTGTACTCTTCGGACCGAAGTTGGTCATGTCGGTGGCCCCGAGGCTTATGATATTGGGTATGCCCGCCTCGGCCGCCGCTTCAAGACGGTCCTGGCCAGCCGACATGACTCCGCCGGTGTGCAAGTCGCATATCTCGGTCGTCGTTAGGTCAAGCACAGCATCCAGCTGGCCCTGCCGTACCAGTCTTTCCATAGCTTTCCCGCCATGCCCCGTTGCATGGAATACATATATCTCGACGTCGTGTTTGGACTCCAGGTGTTTGCGGATCGCATCGACACCTGGAGTCGTCACGCCAAACATTGTGATGCCGATGCGCTTCTTAGATTTGTCCGTCGTCTCCTGTGTGTCATGTGTCCTAGTTCTGTACGCTGTTGCAGCGGCTCCGATGGCAGCCCCCGCGTTGCCGAGAATGTCTCTTAGGACCTGGTTCAGTCCAGCTACGTCTACCACCGAGTACAGCATTGCGATATCAGTCTCGCCCACTAATGGCCCCGTGTCACCGCTGGCGACGGTGGAAACAATCATCTTGGGAAAGCCTATTGGCAGGACGTTCCTCATTACCTCGGCTTACTGATAGTCAGCGAAACGTTTCTTCTCAATCTATATGATATTGATCAATGTTTGGGTCAAACAGGGCTGGCGCATGTAACAACTTAATTCAGGAGGAGACGATGGAGACCACGTTACCTGCAAGACTAGTCCCCCCTGAGCCGCCGGCGCTGATGATGCCATGGACCTTCCCCTCGTCGAAGAGCTGCCTGACAGCGCGAGACGCACAAGCCGCCATAGACTTGATGAGCTCCCCTCGAGGCAGTTCGGCTGTCGTTTTGCCCTCGCCGTGCTCGGTGAGAAGAGCGTCCCGGGTGATACTGATAGCACTGTGCTCTACATTGTCTCGGCCAACGTCGAGCAAGATGACCTCTACTGATTCTTGATTTCGGATCTGATCTTTGAGAAAGAGTAGTTCCTGCAGCTTGGTATCGCACGTGCCCAAGAGCAGAACTGTAGGTGAAGCTCCAGTATTAGACATGGTGTAGAGCAGAGGACAGTACTCGTCTCGTTCCAATGGTGTCCACAAATCTGTATGATGCAAGTGCTAGCAATTGAAATGATTGACTGAGAACAATGTGAAGACTTGACAATTGCCAAAAGAACGAGGCGGGGAGAAGGTTTGGTTTTGGCCAGCGCATGCGTTAGAGAGATCACGAGCGGCAATTTTGAGACCTGAAATCAAGAACAGATTTTCGCTCTGCAAATACAGAACATTAGAAAATTAAAGAAGGATTATGCTTCTTCTTAAGTCATGTGAGTTTGATGTTTCTGAAGCTTGAATGCTGGGGAAACAAGGCAAATTATTGAAGAAATTCCAATGCGCAGGGGTAGAGAGGTCCGAACCCAAAAGACTTGAGATTTGGACCGAAACCAATTATTGAATCGTATCCACAGGTTTGGGAAGTGGCAGAGTAAAATCATACTGCAGTTGACACATCGGGGAGGGAGGCGCAATTGCGGGGATTCGGGCTTTCGTGTGAGGATGTTTTAGTGACGTCAGGACGACGATAGTCAGCAAAGATACTTGCTTGTATCACAAGAGACACGCCTTTTGTTACTTCTGATGTTTGGCATGGCACAAATCGAAACATATTCCTCATACGTGTGAGAGACAAAACAACCAGTCATGGCTCCGCCGACAAACCGCCAGGAGATATTGGACCAGCTCCGAAGCCAGGTCGCCAAGGGTCATGCCATCGTTGGAGCTGGGGCAGGGATTGGGCTATCAGCCAAGTTCGTCGAAGAAGGGGGAGGAGACCTGATCATCATCTACAACAGCGGCCGATATCGAATGGCAGGGCGGGGCTCGTTGGCTGGTCTGATGCCTTATGGCAATGCAAATGATGTGGTCCTGGACATGGCAAGTCCTGAGTCACCCAACCCCTCCCAACGGCTGAGGGTTGACCTGGGGCCAGGGCTGACCACGTGTTTTCTAGGCGAATGAGGTTCTCCCCATCGTCAAGCACACTCCAGTCATAGCTGGTGTCTGTGGCACTGATCCCTTCCGAAGCATGCCTGGGTTCCTCAAGCAGCTCAAGGAACTGGGGTTCGCCGGAGTGCAGAACTTCCCGACGGTGGGGTTGATAGACGGCCAGTTCAGGGCCAACCTCGAAGAGACAGGCATGTCATATGACCAGGAGGTCGACATGATCCGTCAGGCTCGAGAGATGGACATGTTGACCACACCATATGTTTTCAACGTCGAGGAGAGCAGGAAGATGGCAGAGGCGGGAGCGGACATTCTGGTGGCCCACATGGGCCTCACTTCATCCGGCAGCATAGGGGCGACCAGTGGGAAGACGCTCGACGAGTGTGTCAAGCTGATCCAGGAGATCCAACAAGCTGCCGTGAAGATCAAGCCGGACGTGATAGTCCTGTGCCATGGTGGGCCGATCGCAGCTCCGGATGATGCAAGATACGTGCTGGACAGGGCGAAGGGGGTCCACGGGTTCTACGGAGCATCATCCATGGAGAGGCTGCCAGTTGAGGAGGCTATCACCAATATTACCAAGACCTTCAAAGCTCTGAAACCTAGTTCATAGGTTAGGATGGCAAGTCATCTGTCGATGTTGATGTCTCTGTACCCACTAGTTGACCACTTCTGCCTCATTCAAAAGGAAAAGGGGGAAACAAGACTGAATTTCATGTTGACGGAACGATAACTCACGATCAACCTTTCAGGCACATAAATCAACCACAAATATAATAATGCCTGTCAATGCGCTTGTTGGGCCTCCACGAAAAGGTAGCTGGCTGCAGCTGAGACCATTGCAGTACAGATGTACTCCGTAGCCGAGCCGCGTTCACCCGAAGAGGCGACTCCACTAAAATTTCTAGAAGGCGCACCCTTGCAATGACGATTTCCATCATCCTCCTCCAGTCTGGGTCAATCTTTTACCAATCCCGACCAGAATCCCATCCACTGCCCTGCGAACATTAAGCAATCTTCAACCACACAACCGTCTATATCTTTCTTTTCTTTTCCTTCTTCCTCGCCGTGCCCGCAGAACTGCAGAATAATCAAGCACCATGGGTTGGTTTTGGGCTGATGCCACAACGGGTCACACTCCGTCCGTCGCTCCTCCGGCGCCGAAGCCGTCCTCCTGCCCAGTGCCACATCCACAACGTGGAGATGCAGCACCACCTGTAAGCCTCTTCCGTTGGCATGCGTCCCAAAGTTGCAGAACTCACAGACTAACAACAGCCCAGCCAAGCTGCCCTATGCACAACAAGACCGTCGAAATCCTAGGCTCCGCAGCGCCGTCTCCTCCATCCCCTCCGCCGCCGTCGTCATGTCCCGTCCCACACAACCAAGCCGGCAAGGCCGACGAGGCCTCGTTCCTCTCCAAGATCAACCCTCTCAACTACATGTTCCGCGAGATATCCCAAGCACCCGCCCCCAACCAGACACACGCCCTCCCCGTCGAGCGGGACCCGAGCTCCATCCCCAAGGGCACCGGCGACGGCAACTGGGAGTACCCATCCCCGCAGCAGATGTACAACGCCCTGCTCCGAAAGGGCTACACCGACACCGACATCACGGCCGTCGAGAGCATGGTGGCCGTCCACAACTTCCTCAACGAGGGCGCCTGGGCCGAGGTTGTCGAGTGGGAGAGGCGTTTCGGCGGCGGCCTGTCGCGGGCCTGGGAGATCTGCCGTCGCGGGGAGGAGAATGCCGAGGAGACGCGCCGCGTCCTGGACTGGAAGGCCAACGTCGAGCCCATAAACCCTACCCTGATCCGCTTCCAGGGCCGGCCCAAGGAGATGACCCCCAAGGCCGCCATGTTCCAGGTCATGGGCTGGCTGTACCCAGCCAAGTTCGGGTGAGTTGAACCCATGCGTGATTTCATGATTCCAGCTGCAAAAAAAAAAACCAAAAAAAAAAACCGGCATTTCAGGGCTGAATATTATGACAGTACCGAGCCCCCCTTCGACCGCCACGACTGGTACGTCGCTCGAAACGTCGATGGCAAGGAGAGGCAGGTGCGCTACGTGATCGACTACTACAGCGGTCCTCCGGAGCCGACCGGCGAGCCCGTTTTCTTCCTCGACGTTCGGCCCGCCCTTACACCAACCGGCGCTGTTGAACGGATGATGAGATGGGGCGGCGACGTCTGGTGGAGGGCCTCGGGAGGTATGGTACGCGAGGCCAACCAGAGGTCTCCACAGTGATGTCTCGATGAAGCCCGACAAGAGGCTCAGACGGGGCGAGCATAAGCCTTGGGTAGGTTGCTTGTTGCATGGTGTGGACTAGATTCTGACTTGAAAGCTGGCGTTCGGATTTGGGTATAACAGAATGGTGCGTGTTTTTCTCGAGGGCCATTATTGCCTGGCCCTTTCACGAATTACAACCCTCCTCTCTTCACATACAGGATTACGACCGGAATGACAGCAGCACGCCATGTACAACACGGCTATTATCATTCAGAGAGAATTAATACTGAGGCTTCCCAACTGATCGTCCCCGGCCCCTCGATTACTCCCGCCCGGCTCAATCGATCTAGGTCGTAGCGGCCAGCTGAGCGACCTGGTCCAGCAAAGCCTTGTCCTCCCTGCCCGCGTTCTTCGTGACCTTGTCCCTGAGGTGATCAACCTGTTGACCCGCAGCAGCAGGCGGGTTGCCCTGTTTGAGTTGTCCCAGTCAGCCAACGCATTTCACGCACACATAGGGAGGGCCTGAGCAGGGGGGGCCGAAGAGGGAAGGAGAGATGGATATGAGCATACCTGAGCCGTCTGGACCCTGCTAACCTGCATGGCCAGGAAGAACTTGGGCACCTTGATAGCAAGGCTCCCGCCGACGCTGCGCAGGCCGGCCTCGGTGGCCAGGTACACGTTGAGCTGGTCTTGCAGGGTGGCCAGGTCGGCGTCGGCGGGGTCGGCGGGCGTGGCAAAGGTGTCGAGGGCGAACTGAAGCGGGCTCGAGGAGGACTTTGAGAAGTCGATGTCGCTGAAGGTCGTCGACCCGGACGTCACGTCGGGCACGTTGTCGATGGTCGTCCCGGAGCCGCAGGTCACCGAGGACTGGATGGCTGTGACCGAGTCCTGGACTTCCTGCGGCAGCGCCTCGTTGCCTACCACGAAGCAGGCGTTCTGGCGGGGCTCCAGGGTGGGCGCTACGGCGTAGAAGTGTCAGTCTGTTTCGATCCCGGGGCATGTTATGGTTAATGGCACGGGGCGGCGAGAGAATTACTGACCTGCACCGGTGAGGGAGAGGCTGGCGATAGCCAGGGCGAGGGAGGCGGTATAACGCATGACTGAGGATGAGATCGAATGCGGTTATCAAATGAACGGAGATTGACTCGTGGTAGGTAAATGGTGCAGAAGCGACAGGTGAGCCGGGCAAGACACAGTCTAGGCGTCAAAGATAGAGGCAGGGCCGGCTGCAAAGAATGGAAGAATTACAATTGGTAGTGGCTTGTTGGCTGAAAGAATGACAGGCCGGGTGAGATCAGTGGATCGGATGAAGATGATCGACAAACTCATGCAGGATCAACGAGAAGGGATGGCATTTATAAACCATCGTAGCCGCCCTCGCTTTTGTGACGTGCGGCTCTATGCCTCGATGCAAATCTTCGTGATAGACGGCGCCGACGCTCATCGTTTGACACAGATTTGGTTTCACAGGATAGGAGTGGGTCGGTCAATTGATCTCACCCTGCATAAACAACGCAGCGCAGCCACAGCACAGGTGCAGAAATTGTCCATGTTTAGCTCCTCGAGGGGTGCTGTTTTCGAACATGGTGATCTGATACAACTCAGACCCCGGGCTGTCAGAAACTTTGATTCCCTGGAGTAGCAGTTAATGCTGGATGGTGGTTGACCGCCCCTGAGTCGCAGCACTTGAGGGTTTCAGGAAGCCGCATCAAGCCAAAGGCGTGTTGTAGCAGAGACAAGAGAAGGGGGCGGAGCGAGCCGCCGCAAGAAAAAGCTTGGCAGGAGCCGCATCGTGGAGATGGGGTCAAATATTTATGGGGACTGAGACTTTCAACCCTTCTCCCGATTGTTGCGAAATCCTGTAAGCGACTGTCACCAGCTGCCCGCGTTGGTGGTTGAATAAATAGTGCCAATCTCCCTTCCCACTCAACGCAAGTGGCTGCCCGTTTCGCTAGCCTCTCCGTGTTCGACTGATATGCCGAGGTCCTGTTTCCCAGTTTGGTCCCACCGAGTCCTGTGATCCTCGTGTGTCGCAACAATTGAATACGTTCAGTTGCCATCAATCATCTGGAGTGCAGGCGTCCTCCTCCAAGAAACAGCTCCCGCCTTGGATACCCAACGGTTTTTCCAACGTGTCGATATCGACTGATTCCGCATGCCCACTCAGAAGAGATCCACATCCGAAATCAAGTGTGCGATTTCGCTCTCTGGTCGGCGTGTTTGGCACCGCCCAGGAATGGTCGCCCTTGCCCGCAGACCACCATGTGTCGAGCTTTCCGACACCTTGCCAGTTTTCATTTGCTGCGTGTGAGGATGGTCAGTCTAATTCTACAACAGCACCAAAGTCTTGTTTCATTGCCAGGCTTCTAAGGGTGAGGATTCGTGATCGTAAACATACCTCGCACACGACGGCCGCATGTTTGACTCCCATATTTTTGCCGATCCACCCAAGCCTGCCCTGCACATATTCCTTCTGCTCTGGGGTAACACACTGGCTCTCCGCCGCCAGGACCAGGGGCCAGATGACCATCAGATTGGTGATACCTTCAACTGAGCCGGCGTCGTCGTTTCCACAAGGTGACTTGGCCCCTTTAGGAGGATCCTCTTGTATTCCTTTCCAGGAGCACAAATACGGTATGCTAGCAATGATATTGTGGATGTCCTCCTTCGCAGTCCGGGACGCTGTTGTCCCAAGATTTTGAGGCCACGGATCCGGTGATTCAGCCAGCCAATTTGATACATCTGCAATGATGTGGCAGATGAGCAATCGGAATGCGTACTTATTCAACCAACGAGAGGCCGTCCACCAGTCTGGATACACAAGGTCTGCGGACTCGCTCGACTTGGCTAGCCACAGGTTCCTCTTGGCCATCAGGTCTTCCGACTTGTAATATTGGCTTACACGCATCTCGAACTCTTGCGCCGTCATAAGTATCTTGATGGCTTTGCGGGTGGCCTCGGAATCTCGCTGTGGTGACGCGAGCAGACTGGCCAGTTTTGACCGCAGGTCCAACATCCTCATCGAGGTCAAGTGTGGTCGATTGGCGCGTGGAATGCTCGAGGCTTGTGTAGACCAACGGAGGATGTCGTCGTCTCCTATGACGGTAGACAAGTCATACTGGCGCAACTTAAGGCGTAAAATAGGCCTGTAAGCATGTATGTATGTATCTATATATGTATGTATGTATGTGGGGTGAAGACATCTGGAGCGTCCCAAGTTGGAAAGGATGCAATCATGGTGGCGGCACAAACTCACCCGCTCTTTTCAAGGGAGTTTGAGGTTATATGTACGTACCAAACTCTCCATGACCAGGTCAAAAATCTCGGTGCCATGCTTGGAAGAGAACTGTTCGGGGCCCCTGAGGCGTAGGAGCTCGAGCGCAGCCCTGAAGTGTTGAGTGTATGCGATCTTGTCGGCGTCGCCATATGCGAGTCCCTGTAGGCGTAGTTCTCCTCATCAGCATCCTGGTGCGTAAAGCAATCTGTTATTCCCTTGCCACCTCTGCACACATACCTCATACACCCCTAAAAGAATTGTGGTGGCCAAAACCGTGTCAGACTGGGCCGACTCCTTGACCTGGAGCGCTTCCCTCAGCCCGCGGACGCCCGCGCCATAGTACAGATGCGTCGCGGCTGCGGCCTCCCTGCAGTTGGGGCGCATGGAGAACGCAGCGATGGAGACTGCGCTGAACATGTCTTGAAAGTACCGCTTCGACCCTTCTTCCGACGCGAGCAGTGACGGGATGAACGTCAGCATACCAGTGTCCGACTTGCCGGGGCCGTACACGACGTAGCTGGAGAGGAAGTAGCAGCACGCGCGGTCGACCAGCGGCGTATGTATAGATTGCAGGTCGAGGCCCATTACCCCAGATAGATGGCCATCGATGTCGGATGCGGACATAGACCACGTCGACCCGCGCCTTGCCTTAGTGATGGGGTCCGACAGGTTCCTCCTGTGACCACCAGGCGCCCACTGGCCATTTGTCCATCCCTTTTGTGAGTGAACCGATGAGGCTCGTTGTCGTGTATCCTTCATGCATGTGTCGAGCGCGGGGGAGTTTCCGGACGAACGGGCCGAATTTGGGTTCTTGCTGGCCGCCGCATTTTCCTCGAGTGCAGCCAGCCGCTGAACTTTGCTTCCCTTCCCGAACTTTGCCTTTATTATCGTCTTTTGGGTCTGGTCTCGTAGTTTGAAGCCTTGCGAGTATCCCGCACACGTCCTACCCGACTTGAGGCACTTGACGCAGCCCGGCTTTGCCTCGTCGCATTTTATCCTCCTCTCCCGACAGTTGACACAGGCCCCAGATGGCTTCCCTGTGTTGACCATAACTACCACAGCATATCCCGAAAGGAGGTCTGTAGAAGCGAAGAAGGTGGAATAAACACCCAAGGCGATTTGGTGCGTGCGACCGGTAAAGCTGGTAAATTATATGCCACTAGAAGTTGTTATTGGATGGTGACGTGGACGAGAAGAGGAGCCTTGCACAGACACGCATGTGATTGTCCATTTAGTTCAAGGGAAATAGCCTTCTTCAAAGCAGGACGACCCACTGCATTGCCACAGCTTTATTAGTCTGAAATCGTGTTGCTGAGAGGCTGAGCTGAGCCTATTAAACCCTGGATGGTCGGATTGACTGAAACAAACCACTGCACAGCATCAACATCTCAAGCTAGACTTCAGGACAACATCGACATCGCTCACACCGTGTAATCAGCATGCATACCACAGTAATACTTTCCAGGCCGATTTCTGGCAACGCTGCAAATACCCTAGGATGCCCTGACAACGCACACTGGTGTTTCAATCCAAGGTTGGACGGAGATGGTATCTGGTCAATCGTTAATGTTGATCCAAACAGGCTGAGCGCCCTTGGCTTCCAGGTTTCACATGCTTTTCCGTACCCTTCTTGCGAGTGTCCCCTCCCAAAACCACAGTTTAAACTCTGCCCTTGCGAGAAGCCTTACCAGCGACAACGTAAGCAATCTTGAAAAACGCCTTGCGCTCCTCATCGGATGCTGCATTAGGTATGATGTAAAGTGGCCAAGACGGCACTTTTCCAGATCCCCCCGCTCTAAGAGGGCCGGAAAGCTTGGACGAGAAATCGACGTTTGACGACATGAGTAGCCGGGCCTCCCCTGCCCTCGAAGAACTCCCACGCGCCGATCGCGCCGTACCGAGTATGGAGTACACTTACTACCTCTCGAACCTGCTTTTTGCGCCTCTTTCCGGAGCTGCGACCTCCTGCCAAAGCTTATCTGATCCAGCCTGTGTCGACTTCTTCCGACCCTTTGCCTCGAAGACATCCTCGGACGTGACTGGCCGGGCACCTGTCATGGCCGAAAATACATCTGCATTTTCCTCTGCCGACGGTAATGGCGGCGACAGCCGGTCGAGGATGGCTCGCATCCTCAAGGCGCTCGACTCCCGTCGCGGCTTATAGTCCGAATTCCTGTACGCGCCGTTCATCATGCCACCAATCGTCTGACCAAGTTCGACGCTCTTTCTGCGCATCTGGCCGAGAATCGTCTTGGGTGGTTCGGGCTCGGCCTGTGGCTGTGGCTGTGGCTGTGGTTGCGGCTGCGGCTGCGATGCCTCGCCCTCCTCATCTACGGCCGCCAGAACCCGTCTCGATTTTTGTGTTCTGCTCGTTGTGCCTTCGGCGGTGGCTGTGCCTTGCCTACTGCCAGCTGAGCTGCCTATTTCCTCGTCTGGGGGTCTTGCAACCACTATGGACGGAATTTCTCGTGTCTCGGGAGAAGACGGTGGGTTTTCTTCAGCTTCCAACTCATCAGAGCTTGGGTACCCTGACATGGGCCCAAACCAGGTGATCTCGGTCACATTCTCTGCCGACACAAAGGTAGCCATGCTAGGTCCTGGCAGCCTCCGCCGCCTGCGTGGCAAGCCTGGGAATCTGATGGGCCCATCGGCTGGACTGGTGTTTAGGGACGTTATCGGGTCAGCAGTGGTGGAGCTTGTCGGCTTCATGGATCCTGGAGGGTTGAATGTGGCCGGCGTTGGACTGCGCTGTCCCATTTGCACTGCCCTGTCCTTCTTGGGTTTGAAGAGCTCATCAGTCAGGTCACGGACTCGGTGTGACAGTCCTCTCATGTCACCTGGCGTGAGCCGGTACTCTCCTTTAGCAAGGATGCTGTCACCGGTTTCTGGACAATTCTTCCTGGTTGCTGACTTAATGAACTTTGCAATATCGTTAAAGACATATTCCACCTCTTCTCGAGGGACAAACGCTGGATTGTTCTGAGATTCATGGGGGTACTTTTGGTCCAGCGCTGAAAGTGCCATGTAACCTGTTATGAAGTATACTTTAGGAAAAATGAGGATGGTATCTTAGGTGATTATCAATCAGAGCCCGGGATTCAGGTTTGAGAGAGCTTGAGATGACAGCTGAAAATGGTTTATGGGTTGGATAAGGAAGTGCGGGTAAGAGACAGGAGAGAAGGAGAAGAGCAGACAATGGTTGATGGGTAAATCCTGGCCCCAGAACCCAACATGGCAACAAGAGAGGAAGGCACAAGATAACAGTCATGATGTATCTTACCTTCACTATTTATTGTACATGGAGGCAGGGCAAGTGAGGAAGAGGCTAGGTGGGGGACTCCAGGAAGCAACAAGGCCAGGGAGTAAACACCCAGCCACCTCTTCTTCTGACTTACCAACAATAACAGCACCAGAGAAGGGAATTAGGGTTATCAGAAGTGAAATAAATGTCATATTGCGAAACTTGAGAGTAGGGAAGCAAAGAACTCAAGTAAGAAGCCACTTGACAAGAGCAAGAGAAGCGAAGCAAGAGATTCAACATCTAGGGAGAATGGCCTGGAAGTGACATAAAGGCCAAGAAGAGGGAAGGGGAAAGAATCACCACAGCAATGACACAATGAAGAGCCAGCCCAGCGTGGGCTACTCCTTCTCTTTCACCTCGACCCAGTGCTGTGGACAGTGCCTTGTCTCAGCGAGCTTGTTGCTCAAGCTGTTGGCCCTTCTCCACAAAAACGGGAGCACAGTTTTGCGAGCCTCTGAAGCACTCAAGAAACACTCCGAGTCAAGTAAAGGGTGTATAATCCTCGACCTCCAGAAGCCCACTCCAATTTTGGCAAGCCTCCTGGCCAAGGATGCTAGAAGTAGGGCAGTCAGTCTTTTGTCAAAGAGTGTCTTCCGTAGGTTGGCAATCAAGTCCTGGTGGGAGTTGTTCTAACACGAGCTACATAGATGGCTGTGACACATTAACTGCCAGTGCCAAGACTTGGTCTTATGAGAACAGAAGCAACTTATTTGTTTGGTAGTTTGAATGGCAGAAAGATGTTGAGCAGGGCGGGACACTTCGAACACTGCCCGTTGTAAGCTGTCAGCTAAGAGTGGACTAACAGGGCTAGCTGCAAGTCTAGAGCGATGTCGTTAGCAGCCCACCCCTGTCAAGCTTATCGTTATCAGCTCAGGGTCCTCCAAGTTATTTTTCTAGCGCTAGTTTCTGCAGCCAAGTTCAGCTGTCGCTCGCAGCAGAAATAGCACTGGCGTCGCTTGTACCCCAGCTTTAAGCATGCACCCAAAAGTCTTTGTCTGAGTCTTGATGGCAGTACGAAATCCCAGACACCACAAGAAGTCATGACCAATGCACCCATGACAAAGACCGATCAAGAGGCAGAGGAACACTACACCCGCCTCCACATTGCTCCTCTAAACCCAGAGCTCCTCAAGGTCATTGTACCACAAACTGTCCTTCCGAAAGCTCGTTCAATCTCCTACCACACACTCCAGGCCTTCCCCGAGCAGCCCTACGGTTTCATCGAACTTCCCTCTACCGACGCTCAGACAATCAAGAGCAAGCTCAACGGCGCAGTTCTGAAAGGCGTCAAGATTCGGGTTGAACCAGCCCGACCGGATAACATGCCGAAGCCTGATCCCGATCCGACCATTGGTGCTGGTGCAGGCGGTGACCCGGAGCGCAAATCCAAAAAGTCCAAAACTGAGAAGCGGGAGAAAAAGAGAAAGCGCGACCCTCAGGAGATTGCCGGCATTGAGTTAGAAGGGGGCCGCAAGATCAAGCGCGGCTGGACGGTCACGCCGGACGAGGCAAAGGCCAAGAATAAGAAGGAGAAGGAGAAGGAGAGAGAAAAGGCAAATTCCAAGCCAGGGAAGGACAAAAAGGAGAAGGAGGGGAAAGAAAAGAAGGACAAGAAGAAGAGACGGAAAGATGCCGAGTCCGCATACACTGATGGACCTGAATGCTTGGTGAAGACACAGCTTCCACCGAACAAGCGTGATGTGGTGGCTGGTGACTCCAAAGGCGAGGCAAAGAAATCAAAGAAACACAAGAAGTATGAAGTTGTTGTCCACGAATTTGAGAACACAACAAAGTTCCCGACATACTTCAAGGCTTCTAAGGGCACCACTTCATCTGGGACTGGTTATGACTTTGAGGAGGGCAAGGGCTGGGTGGACAGTGATGGAAATGTGGTTGAGAAGATCAAAAGCACAAGACCCCAAGGCCTGCCAAAGACCCTAGTGGAGAAGAAGACTGCAGAGGGGGGTGATGAGGATGACACTACTAGCAGCAGTGGAAGCTCTTCAGATGAGAAGGAGGAAGATTCCCAGGCCGAGGAGGACGACGACAACAGTGATGCTGCTGCTGCTTCGAAGAGGAAGAAGGAGCCTAATTCTGTGCACCCTGCCCTCAAGTCTTTGGCTATAAATGTCGCCACCAGCACCGGCTTGGAGAGCCCCCAGAATTCTGCCCGGCCAAAGTCTTCGAGCTCCGCCAGAAGCCTGACAATCAAGATACCCCCAGCAACCCCTTCCACCAACAAAGTCCACCCCCTCGAAGCCTTGTATAAGCGGCAAAAGCAAGACGAAGCAGCAGACAAGGCGGATTCTGCTGGTGACCAGCCTTTTTCATTCTTCAGCGGGCAGGATGTGGAGGAAGAAGACAACAATGGCCTTGACCACGGGGATGTGGTAAGTGGCTCCGGGGATGGCCCCGGGGATGGCAATGACCAAAACAGCAGCCAGGCAGATCCTTTCCAGGGCAGCCAGCCGCCTATGACTCCTTTCTCCAAGCAGGACTTTGAGTGGCGAGGCATGCGGAGTGCAGCTCCCACCCCAGATACTGCACATCCCAGCCGGTATTCAAGGATATGGCCACTCAGAGATGACAGGGAGGGGAGCCTGGGCATCCCAGAGGGTGAAGAGCATGATGATCATTTGGACAGCCCTGTGGGTGCTAGGCAGGCCAGCGATGGGAAGGGAGAACCCACCAACCCCAGTACTGATTTCCACAAGTGGTTTTATGAGAATCGGGGTGACCTCAATCGGTCTTGGACGAAGAGGAGAAAGACAACAGCCAAGCAGAAGAGGTACAGGGAGAACAAGGCCCGGGCCACCTGAACAATTCATGGCAACTCAATCAGTCACTTAATTAGGCAATTTGTACAACTTTTCTGAACAATCTTTTTGGCCAAACACTTGCCATTATTGTAGGTTCAATCCTGCCCAAATTCATGTGCCACGCCTGGCTGTATGCTACCGCCATGATTCGTGGAAGCACTGCAGACAGTGTCTACTTGGCGTGCTCCATAACAGCAAGCAGATGGTGTTCTGGATCTCTTAAGTATGTTCTCGATCCCACCTCTCCTCCATAAATATGTTGTTTCTTGTTACAAATTCGCACCTTAATTGTGACATTAAATTCAGACTTGCAGCTCATCGCAGGCCAAGGTAGCCTACCAGAGATGGGCTGCAGTCAAGGCTCGAGCTCACCCCAGATGGGCCCTCAAGCAGACGCAGACGTCTAAACCAGATGCAGTAGTCAAAACCAGAGGTAGTAGTCAAAACCAGATGCAGTCTTCAAAACCAGATGCAGTCATCAAAACCAAATGCAGTCGCCAAAATCAGACGCAGTCGTCAAAATCGCTGTCATCGTCGAAGCAGGCGGAATCCACATGGCAGACTCTGTCAGAGAGAGGCCATGAGGTAATAGGATCCTGCAGCGTAACGGAGGAAAATCAAACACTCGTGATGCAAGTGATGTGTGCAGAGCCTCGAGTGGCTTCAAGCGTGGAGATGAGTATGGTGGAAAAGAAGTATGTAAAAGACAGGGAAGGGGTGGGGGGCATGAAAACTGATCCAAATGTGACCCAAGAACAGGTGCTGCAAGCCTGCCCAAAGTGATAGTGACCTTGGAGTCTAGCCCTAGTTTTCTCTGCCTCGAGAACGCAATGGAGAAGCCAACTTGATTGGGTAAGTTGGTCTAGGATGGTTGATAGATGTCAGGTCCCGACCGGTGCTGCTAACAATGCCAAATGGGTTGTGATGCGAGACAGAAGTTCCCGGCTCGCCCTCAGGGTTACAGCTTCCCACAGCATCGCAAAGCTCGGTCAAGATCGAAGTTCTTGTATCAGACTGCGTAATGGTTTCACCTGAGGCTGTAGTTGGTAGCAGGGGCTCTTGAGATTGGAACCGTGACATAGTTTGCTCCTTAGGTGGTGGTGTAGGAGGCGTCTCTGACATGGGACTGACGGATCGTGGCATAGAACGAATGGAAAGAGTGCTGTCTTTACTGTTCATGCGGTTGACACCAGAGGGACCAGAGGGCGGCACAAGGAAGCCATGAGACAATGTCAGGTAGCGGCTGCCTTGGAGGGAGCTCTGCGGTGGGACTATAGGAACCGGCCTTATGAGTGCAGGATAAGGGGTTGGCGGGCGACGGCGCTGACTTTCCAGGTTGTCTAGCTCGAACTCATCGGGATGGGGTAGTCGACTGAGAGATTGTCGGGGTGACTGGGTAGCAGACTGTTTCTTCAGAGCCGGCCACTTGATTTTCGGCAGGCGCAAAGTCAACTTGAACAGTGGCCATCGAGGAGTCCAGCAAAGTAGTTGAGGTCGTGGTGGAAATTGCGGAAATCGTGAGAGAAATCGTGAGCGGGCTGTGGTCGAGCCGCATGAGATGTGACCAAGCCCAGCAGCACCGAGAACCAGAATCATGACGCTGACAACCATCCAGACAATGTACCCAACAGGCATGGGTTTTCCGACCTGGCTTAAGACGGTCATGATTGCTGCTGTGGCGGTGATAGATAACAGACCGAACATCACGGACGAGATCGACAGAACTGACAGGACGAAGCAACAGGCTTCGTCCTGTCTGCCACCGTTAGAGCTCGTAATCTGGGCCTCCACCGGTAAAGGCGAGTCGGAGAAAATAATGTGTCGGATGTCAGGTAAATTGGAGGGCCGACTCAATCGAGCTGTTGCACCTCCACCTCTAACGGAGGTGGGATTGCCCGCCGTTCTTGGTAGTATGTCACATCCCATTATCTCAAACGATGACCGCAGCTCTGCGGTCTGGTCGGCCTCTGCCCTGTTGTCATGAGATGCGTGACTTGTCATTTTTTGACTTCTTCCTGCATAATTGTCAGTGGTCATCCAATTATATACTGGAGATTCAAACTATGCATATCGTGATAGATTGAAACTTCACATTTGCTCACATACCTGATACCAGGAGATGCAAGGCTACCTGAAGTCAAAGACGGGTGTATTGTATGACGCGTGTTGCTAGCAACTGTTCAGTCATGTCAACACAGTTGAATAAATACAGGAGATAGGATTTCATTCAGAAAATAATGCAATTGATTTGTATTTATACTCACAAAAGCACCAAGTGAAGGTATCCAGAAGCTGACTCGTGTGTTGTTTAGGTTGTCGCAGGAAGATGAATTGATGAGCGATGCTGCCGATGCACGTGGCAGTAGTGGACAAGAAGAGAGCCTGATGGGATATCTCAAAACTGTAGGGGAGTGGATATCACTGTGCTTCCTGTGAGAAATCAAGCTGGCAGGAGTTGCAACTGGTTGCGAGACAGGAAGAGTCAAAGACAGTGTGACAGTGTCAGGAATCAGGAATCCAGGATTGTTGGAGCTGAGAGAGTTCCCACGGATGTATGGTCTTGGTTGCAGACGCGACTGAATGAAAGTTCTGGGCGGCGCCCCAGGAAAACAGCAGAAAGGTCTCCCCCTCCATTCACCAGGCTCGACACCAAGTGTGTGCCTGTGAAGGAGGAGGGAGAGCAGCATAGGAATTTTCCATCTAGTTTGCATAGCTGACATGCCCTTTGACAGGTTCAAATTTAATTTGCCTGTAGATGTGCTCAGTCTTACATGATTAAATTTACTACATTCTT
Organism: Diaporthe helianthi; assembly: GCA_001702395.2. Lineage (NCBI taxonomy): Eukaryota > Fungi > Ascomycota > Sordariomycetes > Diaporthales > Diaporthaceae > Diaporthe > Diaporthe helianthi. The sequence goes on along the minus strand of MAVT02000069.1, from coordinate 21,188 downwards.
CCATTGTGCTCCAGAAGGGTATAAATGTGCTCCAGGGGCAGGATGATACTCACCATGATCTTCTCGTGGTACTTATCCCCAGTCAGCCGAAGTTTAGCCAGCTTCCGACGCTCGGACCACCTGGTGGACCACTACGTCATCAGCTGTTGATTCCTGGAGCTCTAGTTCGACATGTGCGGATGATTCACTTGCTTGCCCCTGTCCTGTCCTGCTCGTCAGTTTGCCCGTTTGCAACAACACCACAAGTCATGGTCACTGCTATGTCGCAACACAGAGCACCCAGTTCTTCGAGATGAGGCCTTCCTGTACGGCGAACAGCGGGCTCTCGCTTCTCCGGATTCGAGGATTGATCCTCCCGTTGCCAACAACATCTTGCGCAGCGTCGAGCACGGCAGCGAGCGGGTCAAGTGCAAGCCCAAATTCCACTCTCCTCTGCTGTCGGATTGGTCGGAAAAGCCAAACAAGAAGCCATGCAAGTGTGCATTGGCAGAAGGAGCAGCAGAAGCCATGGCCAAATCGGTGGGAAGAGAAAGGGCAGAAGTCGGGACAGACGTCCTGGCAGAGATGGCATGGTTCCCGAGGGCAGGAGCAGGGCTGGCAGTGGAATGTGCCCCCTCATCGAGGAAGAGCACCCCTACTGGCTGCTGCTCAGGCCACGGGCGCCCTCGGGACAGCAGCCTTTGTCAAGCTGTCTGAGAACGAGGAGGCATCAGGGGACACCGGCGAGCAGCGGATGCTGCAGGCATCCCGAAGGGAGATAGCCAAGAAGGTCGATGACGATGACCGAGGGGTGTCCCGACTTCGTCACAAGATGGTCTTGTTTCTTGACATCTATGTCTGGGAGCCGCTTTGCACTGGCTTCCGGTTCCTCCACCTCGCCCTCATCTTCGTGCCAGTAATCCTTGCAATTCCGGCAATATGGATTGGCAGAACACAGAGAGACCACAACAACGAACGGTCAGGTACTCTTTGGTGGTATGGGTTCCTCGTGAAGGGGATGGAATGGGCTGGTCCAGCTTTCATCAAGGTATGTACAGAGTTGATGTCAGATTTGAGAACCAAGTCCCAGATCAGAAGCATCATGTCCTGTCTTTGACGACTCATATCCCCACTGTGAGGAGGACGTGCTCCAAGTGAGGACATGTGGATGATCACCAAAAGGTGGCCTTTGGTCCTCCCACAGTGTGCCCAGGTTGGACCTTGGGATGGTGAGATCTCTGGGTGGTATGAACTGTTGCCCATTCTTCATTCCAACAAAAAGCAGCAGATGTGTCTTTATTGTCAAAGTTTGCTGGCAAGTGTCAGCGGGGGCGGTGGGTAGGAAGAGCCAAGTGGTTTGGAAGATAGATTGCTGGGTTGGAAGAGGGGTGAAAGGGGTGGGCAGGACGCAGCAAGTGTGGGCAGAAAGAGCTAAGTGGCTTTGAGGATGGGCCGCCGAAGCTGAAGAGAACTGACGGGTGGTGAGGAAGAGAGGGTTGGTTGGGGGAGAAAAGCCAAGGAAGGAAGCCAAGTGGCTAAGCAAGAAGCCAAGAGTGTCGACAGGAAGCCAAGTGATGCCAACAATCCAGGTGGGCAGGAGGAAAATGACACGAGAATGAGAGTCAGTTGACTTGCCAAGGCATTGTTCACCAACTTTGACACTTGATGGGCAGTCAATCCTGTGGCAGCTCTGGCCAAAACAAAAACGGAATTGGCAGCCCACCCATCCAACCCATCCGCCTTGGTGGCCATCTCCGTGTTGCTCCTATGCATGATGAGGCAGTCAGGTGCTAGTGGCAGACCTGGCGAGGCACATCAGAGAGCTAGCGTTGGAGTCACTCCTCGGAGACGTACAGTCAGAGACTGACACTTGTTGTGATAGCTGGGTCAATGGGCCGCCTCTCGATCCGACATCTTCCCGACGGAGCTGTGCGAGATCATGTCGAAACTACACTCGGATGCTCCAGCTCACTCCATGCATGCAACAAAGCGCATAGTGCAGGCTGCTTTTGGTGACCGAACATTTGAGGATATTTTTGATGAATTCGACGAGAGGCCGCTGGGTGTGGGAGCCATTGCTCAAGTATACAAGGCTAAGCTCAAGCCCGACTTGGCAGGTCCTGGAGACCCTGATCTGCTTGATGATCAAGCCCGCGAAACAATCCGGAAGAACGTTACCAAAAACGTCGGCACCGTCCTCAAGAGTACACCCAAAAGGGTCCCGTCCTCGTATGTGGCTGTCAAAGTCCTGCATCCTGGGGTCGAACGTACTGTACGCCGCGACTTGCGTATTATGAGAGCTTTTGCGTCAGTTCTGAATCTTATCCCCACCATAGAATGGCTCTCTCTACCCGACGAGGTTGACCAGTTTGGGGAAATGATGAAACTGCAGCTCGACATGCGCATCGAAGCTGCGAACCTCACCATCTTCCGCAAAAACTTCAAGAATCGCACCACAGCTTGGTTTCCATTCCCGCACACCGAGTTCACGACAAGGAACGTGTTGATCGAGGAGTTTGCCCACGGCATGCCTCTGGCTGACTTCCTGGAGAACGGAGGCGGTGTGTTCCAACGAGATATTGCCTCGGAGGGACTTGACGCCTTTCTCCGCATGCTGCTGCTTGACAACTTCATCCATGCCGACTTACATCCCGGCAATATCATGGTCCGCTTTTACGAGGCCGAACAGCCAGAGCTGCCCCTGAAGCTTCGCCTTCGCCGTCAGGATGGAGAGGACCAGGCCATATCGTCAGAGCAGAACGACGTCACTGAAAAGGTGCTAGCCAGGCTCCGGCCCCTCCGTAACCAGAAGGACCCCGAGGCATGGAATGCCGAACTAGAGAAGATAGACCGGGAGGGCTACAGACCGCAGCTGATTTTCATCGACACGGGCCTGGTCACTGAGTTGAACGAAACAAATCGCAAGAACTTCCTTGATCTTTTCCGTGCCGTCGCGGAGTTTGATGGCTACAAGGCCGGGAATCTCATGTGTGAGAGGTGCCGTCAGCCTGACGCTGTCATAAACAAGGAAGTTTTCGCCCTCAAGATGCAACACTTGGTGCTCGGAGTCAAGAGTCAGACCCTGGCTCTGGGCAATCTGAAGATCGGAGACATTTTAGAGAGGGTCCTTGACATGGTGCGGAGCCATCACGTGCGTCTCGAAGGTGACTTTGTCAATGTTGTCATCAGCATCTTCCTTCTTGAGGGCATCGGGCGGACCTTGGATCCCAACACAGATCTCCTCAGTAGCAGCCTACCTATCTTGCGTCAACTGAGCACGCAACAGGGCAAAGATATGGCCAAGGGAGGCGACTTCACTATGCTCATCTTATGGATGGGTCTGGAGACGAGGAGGTTCCTTCAGATAAGTATTGATGATGTATGTAATCCGACATTCCACACTCGGTTGAACCGAACATGGGGCATGAGCTGACCAGAGCACTTCTGAAACAGGTTGAACGATGTGTAAAATATGACCTGCTCTCACCCAACGTTTAGATGGCATCAATTGACGGCACGTGTACCGGCGGTTTACTTGAACACAAGAGACAGGCGGGCACGGTGGCGTCTGGAGTTTCGTGCGTATCACACACAACATTGATGCATTGATTTCAGGACGGAACACACAATAGAACAGACCCGAACCTACACAGCCACCATGGCGTGCACTTAGAATGAGCTGCAGGCGAACAGACACCCCTAGCCTCTTCTAAGTCTTCTAGACTAAGTAATCTCAACCCGAATTATCCACACCGTCTGTGACAAAAAAAATCTTGGATCTGCGCTTGTTAGTGTAATTTGTCAGATTCATTAGATGGTGGCTTTGGTGGCTTTCGGCTGCTGGGTAGAAAAAAGTGTAGACCCGGCTCCTACAAAGTCAGCACGGATGAAGCTGGAGAGTCTTGCACAACATTGCTTGCAAATTAATGAGATCTAGGCTTTCTCTCGGCTGGTATTGGCAAGTCCATGCGCGCCGCTGTGTTCTGTTCTCATTCTAATGACCAAAGCTGGGAAAGTGTCCCAAGACCGTGGAGCTAGATAGTCTGCCGCCAATCAGACCGGGTCCCAAGACATCTGGACAGAAGCCGATATCAGAGCACTCGCGGCACGATAATGCGGGGCTGGCCGATCACTCCACACCACCCATCGTCCGGACATACGGAGAGAGGGGGACCTGAATGTATCGGTCATTGGCCCGACGACATCGGCACAAGCTCACGGGTACTTATCTCTCAAATCTGCTAGGGCGAAGAAGGGGAGACTCCGAGTAAGTAGTGTACATCCTGATTGCTAGACTTGAAGCTTTGATCAATTGATCGTGGTTTTATTCCGATCTTATCAACCCGCATGGGGGCTTGGCTCCATTGCCGTTGTGGGATGCTGTTGCTAATTTCAAGCACATCTGTTTATCATCTATCAACCACCGCGTCATGCAGCTTGCCAGTGCCGTTAACGGACATACAAGACTCTCCAAGCTTGCGACGGGCTATGATTAAACCCAATCGTAATGTCCAAATTTGGCACTTCAAATGTTATTACTGACGAGAACCTTGAACCCCACACGCCTGCTATAAAATTGCGCCCTAGCCCTACCTTGTTACTTGTATTAGAGCACCACATTCTTAAAGTCCCCGCAAGTCACAAACATTGAACCAACGTCCTCTTATCCTCAAGATGGGCTCCGTTGCAACTGACATTCCCCACCCCTTCGACCCTCTGTCACTCGAAGAGATCGAAACAGTCATTTCGACCGTTAAAAAGGCTCATGGAGATGTCTTCTTCAATGTTGTCTCATTGCATGAGCCGCGCAAGGCTGAGATGAGTGTTTGGCTCGCGGACCCGGAGAAGTCACAACGTCCGGCCAGAGTAGCTGATGTTGTGGTCATTGCACCGGGTGGGAAGGTTTTTGATGGCCTGGTGGATGTCAAGACGGCGGCCATCAAGCACTGGGAACAATTGGACGGCGCCCAGCCTATTGTAAGTCCACATGACTCCACACGAAAATGACGGGGAATTATCTCGAGCTACTAGCAACATCAATGATACATCAAATATGTACCCAGGTGGTTGGTTAGACTTCAGGAGTCTGACAAATGGAACAGATCACCATGGAAGAGCTCCAAGCAGTTGAGTACGTCTGTCGCAAGGATCCTGGTGTAATCGAACAGTGCAAGATCAGTGGTATCCCAGAGGAGGACATGCACAAGGTCTACTGCGACCCGTGGACGATCGGCTATGATGAGCGACATGGCTCAAAGGTCCGCTTGCAACAGGCCCTCATGTACTACCGGCCAAATGTGGACGACTGCCAGTACCAATATCCCCTGGACTTCTGTCCCATCTACGATTCGGATAAGCAGGCCATCGTTGCTATTGACATACCCAAAGTTCGACGGCCACTGAGCACGGCGACGGCCATCAACTACAACCCTTCGCATGTCAACGAAAAGGAAGGCGGCTACAGGAATGACCTGAAGCCCATCAACATCACACAGCCTGAGGGTGTCTCATTCAAGGTAGCTGGCCGGGAGATCGAGTGGCAGAGCTGGAAAATGCACATAGGCTTCAACTACCGAGAGGGGATTGTCTTGAACAACATCACATATGATGACAAGGGAACAGTCCGACCCATTTTCTACCGCTTATCGCTGGCGGAGATGGTGGTGCCCTATGGAAATCCCGAGCATCCACACCAGCGGAAACATGCGTTTGACCTCGGCGAGTACGGAGGTGGATACATGACCAACAGTCTTGCACTCGGGTGTGACTGCAAGGGGAGCATCCACTACCTCGACGCCCATTTCCCTACTCGCGCAGGCGGCGTTCGGACGATCAAGAACGCCATCTGTATCCACGAGGAGGACGATGGGATTCTCTTCAAGCACTCGGACTTTAGGGACGATTCCGTAATTGTGACTCGGGCCCGCAAGCTCGTTATCCAGCAGATCTTCACGGCCGCCAACTACGAGTACGCGATCCAGTGGGTCTTCCACCAAGACGGGACCATCCAGCCCGAGATCAAGCTCACTGGCATCCTCAACACTTATGCCCTGAACGCCGACGAGGACCCCTCGCCGTGGGGAACGCAGGTCTACCCCGGCGTCAATGCCCACAACCACCAGCACCTCTTCTGCCTGCGCATCGACCCCAACGTCGACGGGCCCAACAACACCGTCTTCATGACCGACACTGTGCCCTCGGACGCCCCTGTTGGCAGCGCAGAGAACTACTTCGGCAACGCCTTCTATGCCAAGAGGACCAAGCTATCGACCACGGGCCAGTCGAAGACGGACTACAATGGGGCTACTTCTCGCACATGGGATATCTGCAACGAGGGCAGGCTGCACCCATACAGCAAGAAGCCTGCCTCGTACAAGCTCGTCAGTAGGGACGTGCCGGGCCTGCTGCCCAAGGAGGGTTCTCTGGTGTGGAAGAGGGCAGGCTTTGCCAGGCATGCCGTGCATGTGACAAAATGTAAGTGGGCCAGTGAGGCCTCCCTCCCCCATAGAAATCGACATCGACACCCCTTGAGGATCGAACCCCAAGTTGACGATGGCATTACTACCGCCACACAGACTCGGACGACCAGCTCTGGCCCGCGGGCCGCCACGTCCCACAAACCTCCGGGGAGCCCTCGCGCGGCCTGCCGGAGTGGATCGGCGACGGCACCGAGTCCATCGAGAACACGGACGTGGTCCTCTGGCACACGTTTGGCGTGACTCACATCCCCGCCCCGGAGGATTTCCCCGTCATGCCTGCGGAGCCGATGACCCTCCTGCTGCGCCCGCGCAACTTCTTCACCAACAACCCTGTTATGAATGTGCCCCCAAGCTATGTCTCTATCCCTAGCCAGGTCGCGGCCAACAAGGAGGCGGTTATTGACGCTGCAGACAAGGTCAGTAAGATGGCCTTTGACGAGGGCTGCTGTGCTGGGTCGAATGGAGCGAAGGCATCCAATGGGAACGGCGTCCATTAGCTGTCGAATACCGGTACTGGTGACCGAGCCGAGATTGGACATTGATGATTGAGATTGTGGCTGGTCTACTCGGACCGTTTGGCTTGATATCAAGCGTTCTTGTAAATTTACTGTGATTGCTCTGTTGATTTTGGCCTGGATGTTGGTTCATGTATGGAGCCTTTTTCAAACATTGAAGTTGAGAATGAACCCGTTGTAGCACTTGCAGTAAGCACTTGTTCCTTATTCCTAGCCCGAAATGTCTTTTGCTGTTCAGGTTGGAGTATGTATTGGTCTCAGTGACCTTACGACTGGATGTGGGAAATCACAGGCTATTTGGCTTGATTGCTGTAGGTGAAGCACAGTGCACTCCCTGTCTGGTATATCCCTTGTGCACGTATGGACATGGGTGGGGGCCGACTCAATAATCTCAGAGAAAATACATCGCAGTAAACTCATGTTTTGGATAAAAAGTGCACCCAAACCATCCGCCATTCGAGAGACACTTAGTACAGCATTAGCAACCCCGGCCGAGAGCTATCACTGCGAATCCTAAGATCGCGGATTGCCTCTCCAGCCTCTTGTTCCTGCCATGTCACGAAGATATTCCTTACTGTACATGTGACTATCCGACTCATATTCGTCCTCAAATCCGCCCTCACGCTCGCGATCATTGTGTCTCCTTGTGCCACCGAGCCTCAGGTCACCCATTTCCTGCAAATATGAAGGGGAAAACATAGATTCGTCACCTGGAAACACGATTCTCTCAGACGGGTGGGCATAACGCCGCCCAGCCGGGGAAGTTCCTCTACTCGGTTGACCAGTGTACCCGTAACTTCTAGATTGCTGTTCTCTGGCGCTAAAGTCCTCAAATCTTCGGGTCCTGGATGGTCCACCCTCGGGTTCTTGGGACATGCGCGTCCTCGATTGCTCACGTCTATATTCTCTTCTTGATGGATTGCCGTCATGGTCTCTCCTTGGGTACTGCTCTCTGGCTCTTGTATCATCATAACTTGTACTCCTGGGTATTCCAGATTCACCTTGATATGACATTCCACGGACCCTCGACCGATCGTCTCGGCGTTCTGTTCTCGAGGGACCGATAGAGTTATCTCTTCTCGCATGTCGCTCCCTCGCGCCAACATCATCATACCTTGCCCTCCTGGATCCTTCGGCTTGGGGCTCGGCTTCAGCCTCACGAGGCATGCGGGTCCTGGATGACTCCCGTCGGTGCCTGTGCCACTGTTTTGAGTTCTCAGAGCTCTGAGGAGGGTAGCGTCTGCCACGGGCCTGCTCGCTCCCTCTCGGCTCTCTGTCACGGTGGCTCCGAGAATCTGACCGCCGTGGCGGATTCAAGGCCGGTGAGCGGTACCCTGGCCTGCCTCGCTCACGACTCGGATCATCCTGTTGCGCTAGTGTTGGGGGCAATATCGTAGAGCTGCTGCTCGGGTACGAGGCTGTAGTCGACGCGGACGCCGTGGAACCTCGTCGCTGCTGTTTTCGCGCAGCCTGGCTGGTACTGCGGCCCTCAGCTCGGTCTTGGGGGATGTCCGGCGTGCTGCGGCTGTCCAACTTTTGAAAGAAATCTTGAGAGTAGGCTACTACAGTCTCTCCTGTTGGCGGGCTTTGGAATCCTGAAAATGAGGCCCTCGATTGCGGCAAGCCCTGGCGTGACGCCGAGCCACCTGAATGCTCCCAGTTACCATCAGCCAATTCCGCCTCGGTCGGTTCGTAGAAGTCACTGGCTGTATGGTCATCTGGATCCTCTGGATAGGATGCGTCCTGTGGAGCTTCCGAAGATGTGGCAGGACCCGACGCACTCGATGACTCTAGTTCCTCACTCTCTTCTCTGTGCAGTGTGAATCGTCGTTCGTCGTGACCAGAAGGTGTCATTGTATTGCGCTCTGAGAAGGCTCTGTTTCTCGGGTGCATCTCTTTAGGATACTGTGGCCTCACAGGTTCGTTACGGCCCGACAGGTCTCGGAAATCTCCCAAATTGAGTCCTGGGTGATATGCTTCGACGTGATTGGCAATGTTATTGCATTCCAAGTTGCAAATATAGCAATAGCCTCCAGTTCCGTAAGAATAATTGTCATTGTAGACGCGTCTTGTCGATGAACTTGGGACATCTGAGCCTTCATGACGGCGATCATCTCTTTCTCGGCGACGGTGTGAACTCATGCCTTTTCCTCCTTTGCTTGAGTGAGTGTTGCCCATCGTGGTAGTTGGAAGATTCTGAGCACTCGGCCCAATTTGAAGCTTTTGTGTCACTTTCTTGCTTTTGTTGTAATTTTTTAGAAATCCAGGAGGCACATGTAAGGAAACGAGACGAACTCATGAGAGTACGAAAGGAGATGTGCGTGTTTATATATATTTCTTACCTAGGGTGTTAGTGTATCACAGGCCTCAGGCAGTCATGAAATATCACTCGGTTGACGGACCAGGCTGTTCTCCAAGTCATAATCATGAGTGACGGCGTAAGTAACTTAATCTGTGACTGAGTCCAGATATCTTTAGATGGGTAGAGCTTAGGAGTGTATCCAGCACTTGCAACATTATGAGATTATGAACATTTGAAAGTTATCTAATGCTAAATCTACGACTATCTATGTAAGAAGAACAAATCAACGAGCCCCATGAGGTGGAGAGGATGAATATCATGCTTGTTGTGTGAACTTTAGAAGTCGGCCTGAGCAGCCAGTTTGTAGCTAATAGTCGCACAGAAGCAGACCATACTCAGCGCTATACAATCTATAATTATTTAAGAATTCATTCGGAATTCTTGTTTTTTTCTTTTCTGAGGAGTCATGTCTGTGAGGCGGACCCAGCTATATCAATATTGATAGGTAGCTAAGCAAGCAACACATTCTATCAATCTCCCCCAGAGAGCCCACAGATGGCATCTGGACATTCACACAACTTTATTTGTTTACTCGATTTGATATACCATGGATTCTAATTTTACACAAACAAATGAGACATAAATGACATTCTTCTCCTTGAACCTCTTCTTGAGTCCTAGAGCCGTACCTGCAGAGCTACCTGCCTATGTAAATTCAGTAATGCCAGCAAAGACCAGAGTTAAGCTGAAATAGATCTAGCTATGAATTGAAATAAAAGGCTGTTACAAGCAAACAATATAGAAAAGTTAAATAGAGCTACGCCAAAGCCTTTCTTTAGCTTCAAATATTATAAGGTTAGATCATGAGTTGGCAAAGTCTCATGTTTACCCTAATGGAGCATTCTGTAATCGGTAAGATGGGGTGAATTAAACAGCTGATGGCTCCCCAAATGGTCAAGCGCTGTGTTCCTTGCCAGGTATTTGCTTTACCGTTACGGAAGGTTGTTTAATTATGATTCCTTTTTTTAAACATCATTCCATTCGTTTCTCTAGCATGCGTTCCACAAAATATGTACAACTCCGACAAAAAAGGTAGGATGCGGCATTTGAAGGTAGCTTCACCCAGCTGTCTGGTCACTTTAACGTTGACGGAATAGAACTGTCTGAAATATATTTCCACCTGAAGTAATATACCTTCTCACAGAACGAAACTCCAATAAAGAGTCAAGGCTTTGAAGGGCCTGCATAGCATCAGATCGCCCCAAGTGGTCTTTTTTTCGATCACTCAAGCCAGACACGACCATGAAAGTGCTGCTGTGATCGAAATACAACTTGATGAGTTCCTGGAGTGTTCGAAAACGAATGAAGACAAGCATGGCTTTTACTAATTACGATGAGAAACCCAGTCAATTGAAAGCACGGTAAATCTTGAGAATTGAAGAAAAGCGGCAAGCTTTTCTTGATGGAATTTCTAAGATTTCGCAGAACTGGGCAGCGATGAAGTAGCCCAAGGTAGTTTGAGCAGACATTCACTTGCCTAATCTGCCTCCATCTGGACTCACTTGGTCAAAAATAACTGCAGAAACCCTGGGAAAGCAAATTTTAAAGAGCTGGTATAATGTGTGACGTCCCATAGCTTCCACAGATTTCGCCTACTCCGTGCCCGTACAGACACGAGATCTGGCCTCGACAACCACTGCAACTCGACACTAGTCCGACAACCAACTCGACACTAGTCAGGACACAGCATAGACGCAGTGAAGCCCCAATCCAGTCAAAGTAGGGCCATTCGTTGTCAAGTCAGGACCGGAGCCGTCCGCATAAAGAAACGAGGAAAACAAATGTGGCATGATACAGGTGCCGCCCGTGCCAGTGCACATGCGCACATGGAGCGGCTGCGCCCAAACGGGGCTTCACATGCGAGACAAATCAGCAGTTTTCGACGCACCAGGGCTTGTATCAACCTGAAAGGTCGCCCGAATGCAGACCAGTGGAGAGCGAGGGTAGCACCGCATCTCCATTCTCTGGCATGTCGCGTCTCGGATTGGAGGAGGAGATGGGTAGCGCCAAGGTCTAGATTCTCTGTGGATGGTCTAGAATGTATCTGTATTCTTCTTAGTCCGCATATTGTAATATGCAGGAGTATGTATGATAATGGGTACGATTCTTTCTGTGCCGATTCCCGAGGCTTGCTTGTTCTCAGCAGACCCCCCCACTGATTCTCATGCAAAGTGTCTAATAGTAAAGTATGCAGCCATGCGTGAAAGCAAGAATACACATTTCCTTCGCCTTCCCCAAACGCCATGGCTGCGGTCAAAACCCAATGCATGGCAAAGTCAGTTTCCCGCCAGATCCTCCCGGCCCTGTTGATGCTGGTATTGCTCAAGTGTCCCCGGAACGCCGTTTTGAACCAAACAAAAAATGAAATCGCCGATTTTTGTCGTTACTCGTGAGACACTCAAAAAAGACATGGTCCCTATTAGTTTTTTGTTTTTTTCTTGAGTTGTGTTTTCGTAGTCTCTTCAGGTAGCTCTAGGCCTCCCAGAGCGACATCATGGGTCCCTCGATGTGCTGAACGTGGTGCTGAACGGGGACCTCCTTCTTGGGCGAGGCTGTCGTCCCCGTCCGCCTGGGCTTGTGCTCTGTGGTCGAGCTTGTAGTTTGCTCGGGGATCCAGAGGGACATGGAAGGGCCATCGACCTCAGAGTCCCACTGCTCGTGCGACGTGAAGGTGCCGGCGCGTTCCCTCTTGTGCTCGTGGGCGATGTGTTGCTGTGCGCGGTGGGCGGCTGTCTCCCTCCGCAGGGCCTGCCTGTTCAGGCACAAGGGCAGCTCCTCCTGGCTGACGGACATGGCGCCGCTGTGGCGTCTGATGGGGGACGGGGGGAGCTCGTCCTCGCTGAACTCGTCGTCGTCACCGAGCACGGCGCTGTCCTCGTCGTATTCGGACAGTGGCGACGCAGTCAGGGACGATCGCTTCGAGATGGAGGTGATTTGTGTCGTGATGAAGGAAGTGTCGATTGGCGTTACAAACTGGGGGCCGTGGCACAGCATGTTGTCGTCGAAAGAGCCAATGTACAGAGAGTTTGTTGTCTTTGGGAATGCAGTACGGGTGTTGATGGTGCGTGCTTGCATCTGAGCCATGGCTGACAGGGATTTGTTTATTGATGGGTATGTTGAGTACTTTGAGTGAGAGGTGATGGGTGCGATTGTGGTTGCTTCAGTGGTTGCTTCAGGCTGTGTGCTCAAGTGATGTGTAACTTGTGTGAGTTGTGTTGGGCTGATTGATGATATCCGCAGGAATCAGCAGCATCGAAGGCTGGCTGAGATTCGAGATATTTAAACAGAATGTGGTCCAGCCGACCAATCTAGCTGGCAAATGCATCTCGCAGGCGGAGATGCCGCGATGGGCTGATCGAGGGGATCTAGAGGCATGTGGTGTCTCAGCCATTTCTCTTGACCCCAAGAAATTCCCCGGATTCGAGCCCACAATGACATTGCCATCAGGCGAAGACTAGGCCCCTTTGACGGGGAAGTCGTATGATCGGGGGCCACCGGATGGGCTGATTGCGGGAGCGATGCCATACTATCTGCTGGCCATAGAAGCCCAATGACCAACTTGTTAGCAGGGAACCCCCCCCCCCTTTGCCTCTTCAATGTCCGGGGCAAATGCGGAGTGGGCTGCTTTGCTTCCGGGACAATCCGAAATCTACACTACAACCAGACAACCACATGAATCTCTTTTTAGCCGCCCACCCTGCAGACTGCAGTTGCCGCACACTACAGTCATAAACGGAACAGCTTGGACAATTGTTTGTACATTAGATCTAACTATTTGCGCCTTGAGTCACTCAAATTCCCTTCAGTCTAGGCAGCTACCTAAGTACCTAGGTAGATACGCTGGTAGCTAAACTTTTCTTCCAATGCACACGTCTCCCTGCCTCGTTGAGTCCTTACACTTCCGCCCGTGGGCCATGATGATTCTGAGGATTCAACAGTCAAGACGTGCTGCAACTCCACCCTTGCAGTAACCAGACTATCTTGTCGTTACCTGCAGCATTTGAGACGCATTGCCCTTAACTCTGATCACGGGCCATCCGAGTGCCGCCAAGAAAGTTGTCGAAGTGCACATGTCCCTGAGCAGGAAGGCGTCCAGATAGTCCTGCACCATTAGGCTCAACAACTCTCCCCACCGCATCTGTTGTTTGGCTGCGGCGGAACGCTCCGTCTTGCTCGGGAAGCGCGTTCTGCCTCGAGTCTTTTGGGTGTAATGCTGATGGGCCGCCTGATATTGGAGCCCGCCGTACTTGGAAAGCAGGAGGAGCGGCGGGAACACTTGCGGGACGGTCTAAAGGCTGAAAGGCAGATGCCAAGTACCCCATATCTCCATAGGAACCCAGGAATGGCCTGGATGCATCTGACAGCTTGGCGTGACTGTCAATTGAAAAGTCGGCCATACTCTGCGTAGGACCGTACCGTCCCGGTGTAGAAGGATGAGAGTAACCCAGAGAGCTCACTCCAGTGCCTTGGGCAGGGAGCCCATTGCAACTTGGATCCATCTTCAATCCGTCTCGTAGTACCGGAAGGTTGATGCCACCACTGCGTTGTGGAGGAACACCGGCAAGAGAGGAATCTTGAGGAACTTCCATGTCCACAGTAGAAGTCACAGTGGTATCAGGATGTCGTTGGTCTTGCGACACGAAGACACGACTACTGACTCCGTTCCCTTGCTGCGGTGCTAAACTCTTCTTTGCTTGGATTGCCTTCCGTCTTGTCTCAAAGTCCTGCATGAGCCTCTGATTGACCTTCACCGTTTGGAAAAACATCGGGGGTATGATTGTTGAACGGTGACACAACTGTCGCGCTGACCGGAAAGCAAGAACCCTGTCGTTGATTCCCAATACAAATTTCTGATCGGCGACAGGGACCTCCAAGGGATCGTGCAGGAACAGGCATGGGAATTTGCGTGCGGAGGCTTGCTGTCCACCATCCTCGTACCCTTTAGCCCAGCTCAGCCTCAAACCTTTCTCAGAATCGTTTGCCACTCTGTAGCATTCTGGAATCGTGTTGTAGAGGCCGGTTGTAAACAGGTTGCCCGTAATGCCAACCTCGTTCAGGTCTCCGTCACCCAAGTAGGGAAGAACAACGACCGGGTATACACCGCTGGGGTCTGATTCCCACCATGCGAGGTAGACTCCGCCCACAACCGGATCGATGACTCCTTCAAACTGCCCCTCAATGAATGGAAACGTTAGCACTAGCTCTGTCTATGCTTTTTAGTTATCTTAAATATTAGATGCCTATAGCTAGGCCTTAGGCCTAGCCGTTACGCGTATTTAATTAAAACGTAGACTCCCTACCTATACTAGGTAGGGAGTCTACTTATATAATTTTTTTTTATATATACCCTTAATACTAAGGCGATTTATATATCCTAGGTAGGGAACCTATGTCTTATAATTTTTTATAGCTAGGTTAATTATTAAGCTAACTTTAAATATATATAAAGGTTATCTAAAACTAAAATATAGAAAAAACCTATATAGGGTATAATATTATATAGGATATAAGTTAATACTTAAGAATTACTTATTTATAACTCTATAATAATAACTTATTATAGTATAAAAATAGCTAATTAAGTTCTAGTTTTAAATAAAGATTCTTTTAATTTATTTTTTAATATATAAAATACCAAATTAGTGAAATTTAATATACCTATTTAAGAAATATATATAGGGTATAATAGTATTATTATTAATTGCTTATATCTGAATTCCTAATTATAAAGGCTATAAGTATAAAAACTTATAAAAAGATACTTTAATAGGTAATAAAACTTAATAGTTAAGTTACTAATTTATAAAAAATTCCTTTATAGAGAAATATAAATATGTAGTAAAGTACTTATTTTATAGATTTTAATAATAGTTTTTATAAGATTATATATAAAGAGGCTATAAATACTATTATTAAGATAACTAGCTATTCTCTACTATATAATAGGTAAGTTAAGGCTATAATTACGTTATTTAAGGGTAGAGATATAATATTAGTTACTACTATAGGCTATGGTAAAAGTATACCCTAGTATATATTTATAAAGCTATAAAATAAAATCACTATTTACTTTATACCCCTAATTAAGCTTAGGAAAGAGTAAGTAGAAGATATTATATCCTATATAGCTAATTCTTGCCCTATCTAGGTTAATATAGACTTATATATAAAGGTATATATACCTTATATCTTATATAGTAGACTCCCTACTCTAATTTAGTAGAGAGTTTATAACTTTAAATCTTATTTATATTAAAATAAGACCTTAGAATATAAAAAAGATAGGTTTTAGAAAGTATATTTATATTATAATAGGTCCTAAGTAGGTATTAAATACCTACCTTTTAAAGCTCTACTATAGTTTAGTATTTAACTCTATAGTTAGTACTATAGTTATAGATAAGGTATATATAATCTCTATATAGGGAAAGGAGTTTTATTTTACCTTTTCCCTTATATATTAGCTTAAATTATTAATACTATAAACTATACCTCTATTTATATATTAGTTAACTAATCTAAGCTCTTAATTATTATATAGCTTTTTCTTTATAGATATATATTTAACTTTTAATATCTATATTTCTTACTTAATAATATAGATCTTACTAACCCTATAGCTATAATAAAAGCTCTTATTTATATTAATAATAAGAACTAGCTCCTTTAGGCTTAAGCCTTATTAATTAAGTATTTAAAATAGGGTTATAGTTTCTAAGAATAATAAGCAATTAAATTTATTAAGTAGTTTAACGCTAATGTTTAAAAGCTAGATTAAGACTATATATTTAAGGAGTATAAGAAGCTAGAGTTAAAATACTAGATTATACTCTCTACTATATTATTTAGCATTAGGTTAAATATTAGTAATATATAGATTATTATATAGTTTAACCTACTTAAAGAACTAGATATTTTAGACTTATAGTAGTATAGTAGGTAAAGAATAAGGAAGAACCTAGGCTAAGGGTAGTTTATTATATTTACCCCTTATTACTAGTATAACTACCTAGGTATAAAAGAGAAGTAGCCCTAATAAATAGTAAGACCTATACTCTTTAAATTAGTTTAAAGACTTAAAAGCTATTAGTCTATTTAATTAAGTTATCTTTATAAGATAATACTACTAAGTAATAGTATAGTAGCTAAATAGGTAGGCTACTATCTAGATAATGCTAAGAGTATTATAAGTATAGCCTTATAAGCTAGTAATATATTAGAAGAGACTATAGATCTAGTAGCTTAACTAAAGGAGTAGTAAGGCTAGGCTCCTTTATCTTAAAATATTTAAGATATTAGGCCTACTAGATAAACCTAGCCTAATATTACTTTATAATAAAAGCTAGACCTAGAGTATAAGGTATTCTTAAATACTAACTACTTTTAGAAGTATATTATAGAATACCTTTAAGAGCCTAGCTTTATTAATATTAAATATAAGAGAGTAGTAGACCTAGAACTCTACTATAATAGCTAAGTATACTAAGGATATATAAAGATCCCTTAAGTCTTACTATTTAATATTAATTAGGCTTATATTAGTAAGAAGCTATATATAAATATAGTAAGTAGTATTAGCTTTAAGTTACTCTTAGTATAGTATATTAAAGAGGTATAGTATCTAGTTTTAGTACTAACTTATTACTTTATACTTACTACTAAGATATTTATAAAGGATAAGATTTAATAAGCTATTAGCTGCTTATATATTAAGGCTAGAGTAAAGGGTAGGTAGTATAAGAAGGTTATACTAACTATAGATAGCGTTAAGTAGCTTATAGAAACGATTAAAGCTTTATAGGGATAGGAATTCCTAGCTAAAAAGGGTAATATATTACTATATTTAATATAAGGCTAGGTACTAATTATATAGGAGAGGGCTAATACTACTAGGGCTACTAGGGTAGATAAGGGGAAGTATTATATAGTAGAAGAGCTAGAGGGTATAGCTTCTACTAAGTAGCTAGTATAAATAAGTAAGTAAATAAAATAATACATTTATTATTCTTATAGAGATATATACCTTAAAATCCTAAAACTGCTAGCTTTAAGTATAATGTTTTTTTATTTTTTAAAATAGTTAATAGTAGTAATAGTAGTAATAGTAGTAGTAGTAGTAACTATAATAGTGTGTAATTATAGTAGACTCTCTCTATAATTATTTCTTTAGGTATTAATTAATTATTTTTAAGTTATATTTAATAATTTTAAAGTTAGGGGAGGACTTAGTAGTAGTATTAGTAGTAGAGTTAGTAGTAGTAGTTCTAGTATATAACTCCCTTTATTATTATACTTAATAGTAAGATAATCTATAGACTCTTTACCTATTTTTAGTAAGGAGTCTACTAATGAGTATAGAGAATATATATTATATTAATCCTCTTATTATTATTAGCTTAGCTAACCTATCTATAGTACTTATATAGGAGTATATTAAGGCTAATGTACTTACTATTATAGTATATTACCTAAGAGAAAGGTTAGAGAACTAGTAGGTTAAGAAGCTATTAGATTTACTAGTAGTTAATATCCTTATTAATAATCTCTATTACTATATAAATAGTATACCTTTTATACTAAGTAATACCTTTAATATATCTCTTATTAATAAGAACCTAATTATAGTCCTTATCTAGGTTACTAGTATGCTTAACTTAGTATATAATAAGTATTATAGCTACTATAGGCTCTAGCAAGGTTATATAAGGGCCCTAACTATTAGAAATATACCCCTAATAGTAAGAGGTACTTATATAAACTATATATATATTAGACTATATTATAGCTAGTAGTGCTACTACTAGTACCCTAGTTTACTTAGCTCGCTTAGCCTTTTTTTCTAAATTAAGGGGTATTTAATATAAGGGGAAATAATAAGGACAATAATAGTATATTTATAGGTACTAAGGATAAGTAGATGCTTTTACCTACCCTTCCCCTTAGTTATAGCTTATCCCTCTTAAATAATAAAGGTTAGTAGCCTTTAGTAAATAATAGAGTTAATAAGGATATAAACTTAAATAAGGTTAAGGGCCCTTAGGCCTTTAGTTACTATATTAATAGAGAGATCTACTACTTTAATAGAGAGGAGGACTTTTTATTCTTCTTTCTTAGGAAGTAGGCTAAAATTAATAAAATAACTAAGAGATATCTTACTAGCTATAAAGAGGATATAATATACTAGTAATAGGAAGTAAGAAAGTATAATAAGACAAAGCTTTTAAGGTTAATATAAACTAAGTAGAGTATGCTACCTTATTACTAGTATCTTATAAGGTTAAAAGGGGAGGGAGAGGTATTATACTAATAGAGACGCTACCCTCCTTTTTATATAATAGCTAGACTATATACCTAGTCTTTATACTAAGGTAATTTATATACTATTCTACTATTTTTGTATTTTCTTTTTTAACTTACTTAGATAGGGTTATTATTAAGGCCCTACTAAGTAGTAGTAGTAGCCTAGGGTAAAGGATTCTACTAAGACCCTATGAAGTAGTAGTAGTTATTATAATATCTAGCTTACTAAGTATATAAAGACTACTAATAGAGAATATACTAAGGCTAATAAAGCCTAGGTAGTAGACTCTCTACTAGAATTAAGTAGGGAGTTTACTACCTTAGTTTTATTATATCTACTACTTAATATTCTTAATATAAAAAATAGTAATAGATATTTATTATTATATCTATTTAATATTTAGTTAGCTAAATAAAATAGGTAGTTATAGTTTAAGTAGTAGACTCTCTACCTAATTCTAGTAGGGAGTCTACTACCTTAGTTTAATTATACTTACTAATTAACTTTCTTAATACAGGAAGCTACAATATATACCTATTAATATTTAATATATACTCCTATAGGGATATAAATAAATAAAGCCTACCTACCCTATTTATATAAACATTAAATTAAAGAACTTAATATCTCTATTAAGAAATAGCTATTTACCTACCTATATAACCTTATTAACCTACTAAATCTTTACTCTAGCTTAACTAAAACCTAGAGTAGAGAGTAATTCCATAAAGAGTATCCTTAATAGCTTTTTAGAAGACCTAATTATTACTTTAGTTACTTATTTAATTAAAAAGCAAGAGATTAATAATTTACTAGAAGACTTAGTTATTATACTCATTTCTTATTTAATTAAAAAACTAGAGAAGGAGTAGTTTCTTAACTAATTAAAAAGCTAGAGATTAGCTCCTTAGAGAACCTAATTATTACTCTAGCTACTCATCTAATTAAAAAGCTAGAGATTAGCTCCCTAGAGGACCTAATTATTACTTTAGTTATTTATCTAATTAAAAAGCTAGAGATTAGCTCTTTAAAGGACTTAATTATTATTTTAGTTGCTTATCTAATTAAAAAGCTAGAGGAGGAGGAGGATTATAAGGAGGAGGATTATAAGAAGGAGGACTATAAAGAGGAGGACTATAAGGAGGACTATAAGGAGGAGGACTATAAGGAGGAGTTAATAACTTAATATCTCTTCTATATTATACTTATATAGTAGGCCCTTTTTAATTTTATAAGGAGTAAAAGATAGTAAAGATAGAGAAGCTATTATTAGACCTTAACTAGACTTAGGAGTAGAAGATAGTAAAGATAAAGAAGTTATTATTACACCTTAATTAGACCTAGGAGTAGAAGATAGTAAAGATAGAGAAGCTATTATTAGACCTTAATTAAACCTAGGAGTAGAAGATAGTAAGGGATTATTGTCGGTAGGTCTTCGTACGTACGATAATCGGTTGATAGGTGTCTCTTCGTTGTTGTTCTAGCTAAGTCTGGTTGCCCTAACGGCCCCTCTGCGAGAGGCCTACTTAACTAGTTGTGAAGGAACAGATCGTTCCTTCCTGCGACAATTATATATACTTAAGGTAATAGATTCTTTACCTTAGTATAGTAAGGAGTTTATACTATTAGTTTCTTAAGATCTAAAAATAGTTTAATATAATATAGAAAACCTTAGAATTATTCTATTTATCTACTATTAGATTATATATATAGATATCCTACTTATTATTATTACTAATAGTATATAAGTAATTATTATTATTAGTAATACTTAGGAAGTTCTTACTATTTAGGTTTTCCTTACTAAATATAGGTACCTTTAGTATAACGCTACTCTACTTAGGCTCTAGGAAGGTCTTATTCTATATATTTAACTACTATAGGAGTACTTCTTATCCTCTTAACTATGTATCTAGTAAGTTAAACCCCTAATAACCTAGTATTTATTTAGCTATACTATTAAGAAATAAATTCTATTTATACTAAAGGTTATTATCTTTTAGATTACCTAATTTATAGTCTCCTTTATAGTATTAGCTAAAGGATTACTTAACTACTTTTTAAACAAGTACTACTTATAAACTATACTATACTAAATAAGTAAAAGTTAACTAGATATTATAAGTTAAGTTCTTATTATACTTAATATTATTAGTATAATTATAGCTAATATACTTACTAGCTTAGTTTATTAGCTTAAACTTATACTTAGTAGTAGTATACTTAATTAAGTTAGCTTTAAGGATATTGTTTTAAACTTACTTATTAAGTGTAACTTCTTTGCTTAGAAGCTAGACTATATTTAGTATTTCTAGCTTATAGTTAAATAATTTACTACCTTAAAATAGTATTAGTAGCTAGGTTATAATATTATAGATTAGATTATAGTTACTCTTTTAATTTACCTTATTAAAGATAAGAAGTATCTTAATATATATTATATATTAATACTAGCTATAGAATTTAACGTTAATAGCTTTCCTATCTCTATAGTTATTAGTTTATCCTTCTATACTAAATATATAGCTATAGATCTTAAGGAGGATCTTATT
>MAVT02000068.1:28627-63955 GCA_001702395.2 Diaporthe helianthi | reverse complement strand
ACTAGCTTGCAGCTACTCCAACTACTTAAAATTAAGAAAACTAATTAAAAATAAGTAATTAGGACTAGTTAGCACTAGTTAGCACTAATTTTAATTAATTATCTCGCCCTATGTAAGTGCTATGGATGTCTAAAGTTGGCTAAGAAAGCAAAAGTAGCCGGGTAGGTAGTGTGTCCGGCTAACTGGTGGACTACGTTATATATTATATATAATACTTATATATTTAATATTATTAATATTTATATTTTAATATATTCTTATATTTATTTATTAGTTTATATATTTATATTATTGTATATATATATATATATTTATCTATTTATATATCTATTTATATATCTATATATATATCTATGTATATATTTATAATATATAAATATATAAATATATAAATATACTATTTTAACTCTAGTAGTAAAATTGCTAACTAGTAGGTTAGTGGAACCTTACTGCTTACCCTTTTAGGACTAACTCCTGTCCTAAAATAGTTAGCGTAATTTTCTATTTTCCATTCTAGGCCGCACCTCGGAATTCCCATTTTCCTTCCAGTAGGTGTGTGGGTTGGAAATTTCCCCATCGCTGCTCTCATCTGATTGCTGCCGTCGGGTCGGTGACTAGTGTCGCTTGACCTTAGCTTGACCTTGGCTTGACCCTGGCCTCACCTGGAGCTTCTGTGACTGTTTTGGTCGAGAGGCCTATCTGACTGTAATAAAAGAGACCCGAAGACCCTATCGGTTGTATTGCCTTGTGTGCCAAATGTCCACTACAGAAGAGGAGGAGAGGACAGTATCACGATTCACGAGTGAAGAACCCTGATGAGACCGGCACACAGAAGAAAAGAAAGGCTAGCCGGGGCTGACTCTTCGTTGTAGGTATGCAGCCATGATGCAGTGCAGTGCAGTGCGTCATCGAGTGCGACGGAGATGTGACAGTATACTGTACTACTTCTGTGTAGCCCGAAACCTGATGAAGGCGAACAATTAAATGCAGACAACATGAACACCAACAACAAACAGCCCATCAACTAAATATCTGGACGGTTGAGGGTCGACTGGGTTGTGTTTTCGCCTCGTTCCAGGCCAAACAGGCTTTGGTGCCGTCGTCGCAAGGGAACCCTCCTGGGCAGACGCGGCGGTCGGCCGGACCATAGAGGTTCTCGCTGGCCACCTGCGACCCAAGCCACTGCAGACTGTTGTGCTGAATAAAGGCAGCGCGCCATTTGTCAGGGGCAACCTTGAGTCGCTGGGCTAGGCGACCAAGCGGCCAGGCGGTCCAGGGTGACAAGCCCACCCGCACCCACCCCAGGTGCCGCAGTAGCGGCGACAATATGACATCGACAAGACGCTGCTTGAGTGGTTGGTCGGTCTATTGGCCTTCAGCCCGTCGACCTGCACACACGGGACGACACACATCTGCCTCCTCCTGTTTCTGAGCCCAACAACAGCTTTGCGTGAATCAGAATAAACCTCCCACATCCCACAGTCTACGTCTCTCTATCTTGCTGCATCGTGTCGTGTTCAATCTCTCTTCCCCTTTCGGCCCTGCACGTCTGCCCCATTACAGGCGGCGCCCTGCATCACCTTTGTGTAGCCGCTACAAACCCTTTGTGTCAGTCGCATCCGGATTTTTGGGCACCATACCTAGGTACCTAGGCACCACCGCAGGACACCAAGCAGAAACGTACCTTCCAGAGTTCAAATTGCTGGCCACGCAGCAGCACTGCACCACCACCTGTCCCGCCCCGACGACAGACTGAGAAAACAAACCCCAACGTCAAATCCCTATTTTGCTCCCGTCTTGGTCCACGGCGGCCCGAGTCCTCGCCTTGTCTTTTGTTCCCATTACACGCCCCGCCAACCACAGAAACCGTATCTATTACTTGTCCCAACCCTTACAGGCGGCAGTTCCAAAGCATCGCAACGGTGGTGTCAGCGAGAGGGCCGCAGGGCTCTGACAGCCTGCCCCATCATGGAGGTGGCAGAAGTGAGCAATGACACCCGCGGGTGGATCATGTGCATTGTGAGCGGCATAGGCAGGTTACCCTCCTCATTCCCTCGGACCTCTCTCTATACTCCCAGCACGAAGCTATCAAACGCCTTGGCTTGTGATGTTGAAGCAGCGAGCAGCTAACACGGTGCCTCTCGATAGCCTGCGTTATGGGCGCCTGTGTGATATGCGTCGACTTGCTGATCCGCTACATCCCGGGCAAGCAAGACTTCCGCATACAGGACAGCAATTCCTTCCTGGCCTGCTCACTCAGTCTGAGTTTTGGGGTCATGGTATGTGGGCCATCCATTCCGCGATACCGCACGTTGCTTATGCTGGTGGTCGATGCTGGTCGATACGGCAACGGCGTCGTCGTGTCCAGTCTCGCTGACCAAGCCCAACCCACAGATATTCTCGGCACTGCATAGTATGCTACCCGAGTCCGAAGAGTACTTACGCAAGGACAAGTACGACTCGATGGACGCTGGCCTGATCATGATGGGGTGCTTTGTTGGCGGCTTCCTGGGGATCCAGGTCGTGTCGAGGCTGCTCCACCGCGTCATGCCCTCGCATGTGGTTGACTGCGATCACACGCATAACGATGCGGATGAAGACGAAGACCACGCAAAACATGACCACGCCCATGATGCAAGCCGGCAACCGTCGCGCGTCGGTAGGGCGAGGACGCGGTTGTTGTCACAGGGCAGAAGAGTAACCACCGTCACCAAGCTACACGAAAATGGCCACTCACTCTCGCATGCCCACGGCGACTCCCACGGTCACCCGCGCGTCTCCGAATCCACGCCGCTCCTGTCATCTGCTGGCCACCAGCAGGCCAACGGACGGCCACTTCCAGATCCCCAACAGCATGGCCTGACAGCTGTTACGGACGGCTTGCGCCAACATGCCCTGACCCCAAAGTGTTCGTCTGCCAGCGTTGGCCGTCGCCCGTCCCTCATTGACATGCGCGATCGTGTCATGTCCTTTGTCAAGGACACCAAGCGGACCTGTGACGTTGATGGCCCTTGCTTTGGTTACAGTGACCCCTGTGGGCAAGAGTGCTTCAAGCACATGGCCTCGCGGTCCGCAGTTTCGAGGCAGACCTCACGCTCCCTTTCCCGAATGAACACGAGCGTCTTTCAGGCTACAGCGCCACTGTTCGAGAGGGTGTCAGAGGAGAGTAGCGAGGTGGATTCGGGGGCGGATTCACCTCTCAGCCCCTTGCGTCGAGCCAGCCGTAGCCGATCTCAGGAGGCAACGGTCGGGACGGGTCACCACGATCATCATCACCACCATCACCACCGTCACCTGGATGATGATGATGGCGACTACCCCCATGACCATATTTCGGAGGCAAGCACCGATCTGGAAGCCCAAGACGGCGCAGCACATCACCACCATGTCCCCGCCAATGCGTTTCTGTCCATCGGACTGCAGACCGTCATCGCCATCGCGCTGCACAAGTTCCCCGAGGGCTTCATCACCTACGCCACCAACCACGCAAACCCCCAACTCGGTTTCAATGTTTTCATGGCCCTCTTTGTTCACAACATTGCTGAGGGTTTCGCCATGGCCCTTCCGCTGTACATGGCCCTTGGTTCGCGCCTGAAAGCGATAGCCTGGTCCAGCCTTCTTGGCGGCCTCAGCCAGCCTATGGGCGCTGGCATAGCATGGCTGCTGTTCAGGTTCTTTGGCTCTGGAGGGGAGGTCGGGATTGACAATACCGCCTACGCGATCCTTTTCGCTGCGACGGCGGGCATCATGACTAGTGTTGCTCTGCAGCTCTTTGTTGAGAGCTTGAGCTTGAACCACAACCGCAACCTGAGCATCGCCTTTGCCTTCCTCGGCACGGTGCTCTTGGGGGTGAGTAACGCAATTGCAGGCCACCACTGATGGTTGAGATGGCCTGGTGCTGGCACTTTTATATGTCAGAATTGATGGGTTTTGGGTACCAAGGGAGATTGTAATTGACAAAGCGAGCTGGTGATGAGCCACCCGCACTTCAAAAGCATGGCGGCAAAAGGAAACTTGATACAGCACGGTGCATAGGTGGATAGACATGGGCAAGGCAGTGGTACTTGGTTTTTGGCGTGTTTACTCCTGGCGTGCTTGGCTGCATCCGGGTTTTGGGCAGGGCATACATACTGTTTAACACCGATTTTTGTGGCAGGGTGGTACAACTGGGCATAGGGAAACATCAGTCAAGGCGAATTCATGATTGCTGCTTCATCATAATCAGAGGATACCGAAATTGCGCCGGGAAGGGCCACAAAGAGACAATCTTGTCTTGCCACTTGTCTTGGAACCGGCACGACCTTCATATTGAATCAGAACATGATCATGGTTATGACGTTGAGGAGTCTTTGATCTGTCTATTTTCTTTTGGAACAAGGTGACTATAGCAACAAGTTCTACCAAGTTTGTTAGTAGCAATCCATTTGCCCCTCTACGCCGCTGTTGTGGTCAAACATGTCCCTTGTGTGCCCCCTCGACAACATAACACCTCTTTTGTTTTGCACCCATTGCGCCTGTTTCAAATCAAAGGGGGTATCTCTGTAAGCTCAGATCCATCAAAATAGCAAAAAAGCAAACATCATCCATCTGTTCTCGTCTGGCTCTAACCGCCTGCACCTCAACCCTGCAGCAGGAGACTCGGGTCAATGGCCGAGTCGCCCAGCTCAATCAGCTGCAGCAAGTTCGCCTCCTCATGGTCCCAGTCCAGCTGCGGCTGCGACGCAACGGACCTGACAGCGGCGTCGGCATAGGCCAGACCCCAGTCTGGGAACTGCGGCTGCTCACCACCAGCGTCGGCGGGGCTGTCGCCCCAGACGACGTCCCCATTGTGCAGCCGTGGGACCTCGGACTCGCCCTGGACCCCGAACTCGGCGGCGTGCTTGGGGTGTTGGGCCCGGACGTGGTTGTGGAGGTCGGCATAGCGGATGAAGCGCGAGGTGCAGTCGGGTGCCGTGCAGACGATCTGGCGGCGCTCTTCGTTCGCGACGCCCGAGATCTCGTTAAGAAAACTGGCAGAGGCCTTGGGCGCGTAGGCCGTCGAGCTAGTGTCGGTCAACGGGCGAGGCCGGCCCAGGTGCACAAAGAGGATGTGCTGCGCCATCCTGGCCTTGTCGACGAAGCCCTCGCCGCAGCCCTCCTCTGTCCAGTTCCAGTCCTCCAGGCCGGCGACGTCAAAAGTGTTCACTTTCCCGCAGACGAAACGCTTTCCCTCGTGCGCGGTGCGGTAGTGGCTGGTCATGTTGGCCTTCTTGGTGAACTTCTTGGCGCAGCCGGGGAACGTGCAGGGGACCGTCTTGCGGTCCTCGACCGACAGCCCGGAGTGGTACATCTCCATGTGCTGCTCCAGGTAGTGGGCGCACGAGAACCTGACGTCGCAGAAGATGCAGTTGACGTGATCCTGGCGCATGTGCGCATCCAGCAGGAACTGCGTCGTGAACCCCACGGGCTGCTTGGTCTCGTCGCCCGGGTTGTTGGCGGCATCCTCGCAGCACTCGCCGCACCAGAACCGGATCTCCCCGTGGTCACGCTCGACGTGGCTCCGCAGCGAGTTGGACGAGTCGTACGACGCGCCGCATCCCTCGTGCGTGCACGGGTATGCCTTCTTGCCCTCGTGCTCCTTGAGGATGTGCCGCTGGAGCGTCTGGTGCTTGCGGAACGACTGTTTGCACGGCGGGTAGTCCCTGCACCGGAACCGCTCCTGCCCCTCGTGTACCGCCTGGTGCCGGCGGAGCCTCGTACCCGTCGCGAAGGACTTGTCGCATTTGTCGCACTTGTACTTGGTCTCCTTGGTGTGAGAGATCAGGTGGAGCTTCAGGTGCTTGCTCTCGGTGTAGTCCTTGTCGCAGCCCTCATGGGTACACTTGTATGGTCGCTCATTTGTATGAGAGCGCAGGTGGGCTACGAGACGTGCGGGTCGGTTGAAGGTCTTGGGGCAACCTGGCCAGGTGCACTTGCTCGTCTTTTGTTCGGAAGGGTAGTTGCGCCTCCTGGAGGCTCGTGAAGTCGCGCTCAAAACGGTCGGTGACGTTTGAACCTCAGCCGGCGTCTGGAGACTCGTAGCATCATCGCTGCCAATGTAGGAGGCGCTGTCCTCGGCTGCAATTTGGTTAGCAACGAGGTGCGAGTCCGTCCGGTGCAGTCATGCGACGGTTACTTACCTGTGCTGATTTCAGGGCCTAAATCAATCAATTGACGTTTTGATGGGCCCTCGGATGCCTCGTCATCTGCCTTGCGTTTCATTTTGACGCTCGCAACTTAGCGGCGTGCAGTAGACAAGGGCAGTGGAGCAGGATAAGTCGAGCTTCGATCACTGGGTGCTGGTGCTCAAACTTTTCCCACCCAACAGCCTTGGGCGATGTCTGTTTGTTGTGGGGCCTTGCTCGGGCTTTGCGGCTGCTGATTGGTGGCTGGCTAGCGTAGCATCCCTGTGAATTTCAGCCTTTCGGTGCTACGTACGGCTAAAGTTTTCTGCGATTGCCTACTTCGTCGCAAAGCCAGCCGCTCCTCCTCCCGGCAGTCCCATCACAAAGGATTGATCCCAACCCCACCCGCTCATCCACGACCCGACTCGACAGTCGCCCAACAGACCCTTCACGCACAAGGCAATAATGTCTGACTACGGCGGCGGCGAAGACGACTTTGGGAACGAGGTTGGAGGAGCCGGAGGAGGGTAAGTCTCCACATGGGTCAACGTCGTGCCGTCGCGCGCTTCTCCAGGATGGTTTGCTAAGGCCACTCTCTTTCCGCAGCGAGGAACCCTACTACGACGACGACGATGCGCAGGAGGAGTACTACTCGCCTGAACCCCAGGATGAGGCCGAGCGAGGCGCAAACGGTGCGGCCGACGAGGACGCCGACAACGTTGTGCCCTCGGGCGACCCTGCAGCCGCCGCTAAGGACAGCGTTAAGTCGCACAAGGACAAGAAGATCCCCAACGACCAGCGAACTACGACGCCTTACATGACAAAGTACGAGAAGGCTCGTATTCTGGGCACTCGGGCTCTGCAGATCAGGTACGCGCCCGAACTGTGGGCTGGTTGGGGCTGGCGCGAGGCGCGAGGCGCGATATCCCAAGGATCAGGAGGTTAACATTGCAACAGCATGAACGCTCCCGTCCTCGTAGATCTCGAGGGAGAGACCGACCCGCTTCAAATAGCCATCAAGGAGCTGCGGGAGAAGAAAGTCCCCCTGATTGTGCGGCGGTACATGCCCGATGGATAGTACGTCTCCCGGCTCTCAGCTAGCCAACCCACCCTGCTAACACATGGTAGCTATGAGGACTGGACCTGTGAGGAGCTGCTGCAGTGAGCGAGTCTATAGCACTTGGCATCATCTTGGCGAAACTCCAGTTGAAGCAGGCTCTCAGACGACCGACCTTCTCGGGGGATTGTATTCTGCATTAGCGAAGGCGTTTAGGTTTGAAAACAGAGGACAAGTCCTGGGCTGTGGACCTTCCGAGCACGAGATCTCTATGTGGGTAGTGATCTGGAAAAAGCAACGGTTTCACGGTGCCTGTCACATGCAATCCACTTACACCTCTACGACGCGCTGTTAGGATTCGCACGATTGGACAATTAAGGCTTGTCTTCGGGGCAACCACCGTATATGACGTGCAACTCTGGCCTGTTAAGGCCTGCCGGACGGGGGTGCAGTGTCCCGCCAGTCGAGCCAGCAACGCAAGCTCCTGCGGTGTTCGCTGGGTCCACGCCAGAAAACTTGGGGTCGGAAAGAACTTGGCCCGCCTGGGGCACGCAAAGGCCGCATCAAGGATCTGGAATAATTCCTCGAGGCGAGCCTTGAAGTATAAATATATCCGGGACAACCTGCACCAACTGCAGGTCGTCGTCCCACCAGCCTATACTGTTGCTATTCCTCCTTTACTCGTCAGGAGCTGCTTTTCCCAGTTGCAAAGAATCGAGCAATTTTTGAGAGCCACCTCATGATAGCCAAATCTCCAGTCAAGCGCATACAAAGTCCCTACTCCGGGACTCCGGGGATAGGACATTGCGCGGCCATTGGTCCCACGTCCGGTATCCCAGCCCTGCGCAAGTTGACCCGCAGTGGCCCGGAGTCCGCAAGATATGTAGGTCGCCGGCCTTGCGTCGCACACGCGATCTACGCATGGGAGGCGGCTTCCCAGGGGACCCGATCCAGTGTGCGCAAGGACAGCCCGTGATGCAGTGCAAATGCGAATATTGCTTTTTTAGCAGATGCTGTGTTTTGCTGCAGAAAGTTTCGTCTCGACCAGCAAGCCTCCAGGCCCGCGTGACGATCCAGTTCGTCTCGAGTGATGGGCCCCGGGGCCCAGCATGAGTGGTCATGACGTGAATTTTTTCACACAGCCCGAGGGGACTCGCAAGCATTTGGCGATCACAGTATATTGATCCTGGTGGCCTCGCCTCCAGTCCTTCCAATGGACTCGGCCGCGTCCGTCAGCCTTCTGTTAACATTGGGACACGATGCGCAATCCTTTTTGTGAATTCGCCGGTGTTTCCTTTGAAAGATGATATGACAAGATTTCAGCGGTGCAGTGCCCTACCTGATTTGCAGAGAAGACAACTGCAATGTATGGGCTTCGACTGAATTTTTTCCTCCGCTGTCAGATGGTGGATACCGAGATCTTCAATCTTCCTGCTCCTGAAGTCGCGCACGCGGGATGTGAGCAAGGAGGACATCTGAGCCAGGAATAGGAGCATATTGTGGGTCCCTCATACTAAATGTGCCATTCAATCCTATGTGGATCCAGAATATATCTGCATTGCATGGCTTTCGATTGGCAAGCTCACCACGTCTCGTATCTTTGTCATGGCCAACAGTGCTTAGATCGAGGCGTCCTGACGCGTACTCAGATTAGATCAAGAAAGAGGTCGTTGACAATTAAGGGGCAGTAGGTCCTGTTCCTAATGGTAGTCTTGTAAAGGACTGTGAGGACGCATTCCAATAGTTTTTTTTTTTTTTTTTTTTTTTTTTTTAAAAAAAAAAAAGTCCAATTGCTTGAACTGCCTCAGCAAGCCACTCTCGCTAATTTCCACTCTAGCTCAAATGCTGGATGTTCTCGTCGACATCTGGTATTGCAACGCAACAAGTTCCTATAGCTCTTTTACTAAGTAGAACTTTAGAATCTCGCACGTGTGGTACGCCGTTCAAGGAGCTACCATCCCGTCTGCCATCACGTTAATCCCGACAAGCCTGTAAAAGATGTTCTGGACCCATGCCTCCGTGGCCTACTGACAGCAATGGCATTGTCGAGTGTTCCGGGCTTCTATGTTAAGCGAGGGTGAATAATTCCCCACCTCCTCGACAGTTTTTGAGAGTTCCCGTTGCCCATGAAACATGTCTCTTGGTCATGTTCACTGCGCACGGCCCGCAAGATCCTGCTACTTTCACGGCTCGATTAGTGTCCACATCCATGTTCAGATGCACACAGATTGGTCCATCCGGGCGGGCTAATAATGGTACTGTCGCATCCTCGACAACCGTTTCCAACTGGCCAATTGTTGATCAATGAGACACTGAGCGCGCAACTCGTAGGCGAGCCACACGACGATCAACCAGACAACCGACGAGGCTGACGATGTCTTCGCCTCCGAGACGGCTAGCGGCTGGGACCCAACCCTCAAATTGTCCCGCTTTGCTCACTTGAAGTCCAGGGTCAGAAAATCGAGAACGGAATCATTGGATACGTTGCGATTGGCGTTGATACGGCCACCCAGCAGAGGATGAGGAGGCATGTCCGGAACTTCAAGACCTGAGTCTTGTATGGAGGGCGAGGCAGGGATATTCCAACCATACGTTACCAAAAAGCAAAACAAACACATAATCAAATGTACACAACTAAACATCCGCACGACGTGAAGTTGTAGATCCCACTGTTGTTTCTGTAAGATTAACATTGACCTGAATTCGGCCAAGGTTGGCTGCTAGGTCCTCTTGAGTAGCCAACAGCGAGGCTGCAGCAGGTCGCCGTGCGATCAGACCGTTGAGCTGTGCGTTGGAAATCAGACGAATGCTGACGATGGGATGGAAGATCGGGCTGTGGGCAGTGGGCACACTTGGGCTGGCTGCATGTGGGGCCCTGGGGGTGAGAAAGTGGGGCTGGTGTGGAGTGCCCGACAACAGCGATAATTGGACGGAAGGAATAAGGTGTGGCTCGTGGTTTCCCTGTCATGCAGGCTTAAAGATTGGCTAACAGGGACAGTGTAAAGGTTTTAAGCAAATGGGGTTGGATTCCGTTGTCTATATCTTGTTTAAGTTTGTACTTAAAGGCTAAAAGGCCGAGAACTACTTATAAGTACTCCGAGGAGGCCTATATATAGTTTCTTTTTAATAATTTTCCCCCTATAAAAAAAACTACACTCTCGTAGGCTAGTAATAATCTATAATATAGAATAGCTTGCTAAATTTTTAATAAAAACGCGATTACGTTAAAACGTATTAACAAGGCGTTACGTATAATTACTTAATTATACTAGTATTTTTTATTTGTAAAATTCTAACCTAAAGCTTATATAATTAATAAGATATTTTTTATTCTAGTAAGCGTTTTCTTTAATTTTAATATTTATTTCTTGTAATTCTTAACTTATATAAAGCTAATTAGGGGTATATTTTACTTAAATAAATCTATAAAGTATAACTTAAAGTAATTAATAAATATAATATTATATTTAAGCTTTTATAAAGCGAGGAAATTAAGCCTATAAGTAAAGTAGCTAATATGTTTTTTATTTTAAATAAGCTAATATATTATAGTTTATATTTACGTTTAATATTTTATAAAACAATATATTTCTTATATAATTAAAAAAGGACTTTTTAGCTAATATTAAAAAATTAAAGTAAATACTTCTTGTTAAAATAAGCTTTTATAATTATTGTAGCTAAAGTAAGTGCATTGTAAACGTAGATTTAGCTTTATAGTAAATTTAGGAGTTATTAAAAAGTTAATTAACAATAATATTAAGGATATTGTTTAGTGTAAATCCTTTTATAATTTCATTTAGAAAGCTTTTAAAAGCTTAGGATTTACTATTATAGTATTTAAATTAAACATAGGTAAGCGTTTTTGTTTATTTTTTAGAATTATTTAGTTTATAGATAAAGTATTATGGTACTAATTTAATTATTTAAACTATTTTTTTAAACTAATTATTTATTTAGGGATAGTATATAATTATATAAAGAAGTTTTATTTTATAAATCTTTTAAATAAAAGCCTAAACCTTTAAAAGGAATTTTAAATTTTTATTTAAAAGAATAACTTTAGGGTATTTTTAGTTGCTTTAAAGTAGATTTTATAGTAAGGCTAAAGCCTAGTTTAAGGATTTCTAGGTTATTTTTCTAAATATTAAAAGGATTTTTTTCAAAAACTTGCAAACTATAAAAAAAATATAGTTAAATTCTTTTAGTTTTAAAATTAATAAGCCTAAAATAAAGTTTATTATAATCTAGTAGTATAGGTATAGTAGGCTAAATATTAATTGTAAGCTACTATATATTTTATAGTAATAAATATTGAAAACCTAACAATCTAGGTATTAATAATTAAATTTGCAAAGCTTAGCGTATAGTTAGCTAATATAATATAAGTAAACAAATTCTATTAATTAGGTATATTTATAATAGTTGCTTATATATACTAGTTTTAAAATCTTAAGAATATAAAACTAAAGAATATATAGTTATAAGGTTTTACATTTTAATAAGGTTTTTTAAATTAAGCTAAAATAAATTTTAAATAAAAAAATAACTTTATTTTTGCTAAAGGCCTTATTTTTATAAATTATATTAAAAATTTGTAACTAGCGGGGATTATTCTAGTAATTCTTTTAAAAACGTTAATAAAAGTTTAATAATATTTTAATGTAAACTTTATTATAGTAAAGTATTTTTTTAAATATAGCGTATCTTTAGTAGTAAATAACTAGTGTTCTTTATAGTTATTAAGTAAAACGTTAAAACCACTAGGTATATTGGTAAGGGTTACATTTAGTAAAAGTAATTAAGATAAAGCGTTGAGAATAATGTTCTATTAACTAAACTTATAAAGAAAATTAATGTTAAATTTACTTATAAATTTAAGGGTATAAATAAGCTTTTTATTATTTATAGGAATAGCTATAAAATTAATAATATTTAATTATTTAAAAAGTTTTAAAATAGTAAAATAATCTATATAAAGAGTTACCTAGTATTATATTAACTTTATTTATTAGCAATATTTTTTTAAAATTTAAATATACCTAAAAACTTCTATTTTAGTTACCTAATATTGTTACTTTACGTTTAAAAGTATATAGCTTAAATAAGCGATAGTTTATATAGCTATTTATAAAGAATATATAGTAATGTATTTATTTTTTAATAGCTTGTAAGTAATTGCATTATTAATATAATAAACTTAGGCTTTAATTTTAGTAGTGAAAATATTAAAATTAATAAATAGCAATTTTTTAGGGTTAAAATAAATAACTAAAATATACTTTATAAGGTTAGATTTAATTATTTTAAAAGTAGCTTTTTTAGTTTTACTAGGTATTTTAAATATAATATAGTTTATTTAACGTTATTTAGCTATTTTACTTTTTAGTTTGCTTTTAGAATTTAACTAAAAAAGGCTAGTTTTTTGAGTTTTAAAAGGCTTAATCTTTATTCTAAAGTAGAGTACGTTATACTTTATATATCTAGTAAAACTAATAAAATGCTTAAAATCCTTAAAAAAATTTAAAAACTTTAAAGCTTAAATAGCTTGTAATTGCTTTTTTATTGGAAATAATCTAAAAAAATCAATATAATACTTAAGTATAATAGTTGTAAGCGTAGTAAAAAAGGATTTCTTTAAGCCTATTGTAATATTTATTTCTTTAAGTTTAGCGAAAACTTTATTAATATTTTAAAGATAGTTGTTAAGTAATCCATTTATAGGGATAATAATGTTATTTAAGTAAGCTTTCTTTTTTATACTAAAAAGTTATTAATTTATTTATTATTATATATACGCTGGGCTACTATAGTATTCTATAATCATGTATTTAAAGGTAAACTAACCTTATGTAGTTATTATAGTAAATATTTATTGTATTTTTAGATATAGTTGCTATTAGTAAAAGAAAGCTATTGCGTTAAGTATAATAATATACTTTATATTTGTAATTTTATTAAGAATATTATTCTAGTTTTGTATAAAACAATAGTTTAAAATTGCTATATAGTTAAAGCCTTAAATGTTAATAATTTTTTTTTAAGTTTTATTAAATATTATATACTATATAATAAAGATAGAAAATAAAAATAAAATTAATTT
The DNA here is from genome assembly GCA_001702395.2 of Diaporthe helianthi. Classification (NCBI taxonomy): domain Eukaryota; kingdom Fungi; phylum Ascomycota; class Sordariomycetes; order Diaporthales; family Diaporthaceae; genus Diaporthe; species Diaporthe helianthi. Next base: position 50,652 of record MAVT02000068.1, on the reverse strand, counting down.
CGTTATTTGTTTAAGTTTTTTAGCTTTTTAAAATTTTCTAAGTGTTTTATTAATAATTTCTATATCTCTTGCTATTATTAAATATATGTAATATTTCTTTAAAATTATATCCTATTAATTATTTTAAAGTTAAATCTTAAGCTATTTACTTTAAGGAATATTAGTAAATCCCTTATTGTAAAAAATGTTTATATTTTAGTTAAAAAACTTAAAAAGTTTTCTACTATTTTTTATTAGTAGGCCTAAGAAAATATTTACTTTAGTAGTATATTTTTAAAAATCTTTTGCTTAAATAAAAGTTTTTGTTAAAGGGTTAGATGATTTATAAAAAGTAACTAATATAGCCTTAGCGTTTTGTTTTGCAGTATTAATCTAGCATTATAGGTTTATAAAATAAAAGTAGCTAATAAACGTTTTTTTAAAAATCTAAAGTAAGCTATAACTATTGTTGTAAATAATAATTAAGTTTAAATAAATATTTGTAAATAAAATAAAGAAACTAAAGTATAAGGAAGTTAAGGTAAAAATTAAATTCTATAAATCCTTAGTATATAATTTATAGTTAATAAGTAACTATATTATTAAATAGAGTAAAATTAAGGTTTTTTTTAATATAATAACTTTAGCTTTAATAAAATAGGTTTGCCTTTTGAATTCTAACAAAATCTAGATATAATAGGATTTAATATTGATATATAATTTAAAGATAATTATATTAAAGCCTTTAAGGCCTATAGAGTTTATATTAAGTAGTATATTTGCTTAAAAGTTATTAATAATAAATACTTTTTTTGTAAAAAACGCTATTATAAGCTTATTCTAGTTAATATAAATGCTAAAAAATTAAAGAAGTATAATAATATAGTTAAATAACTTGTAAATATTTATACTAAATCCTTATAAATAAAATAGTATAATACGCTAGCGAACTTATAGGTTTAAGTAAAATTATTAAATTTATTATTTATTTACTATTGTGTAATTGTAGCTAGTATTACTATATATATTTAATGTTGCGCTATTAAATAAATATATAAATAAGTATAAGTAAGTTTATAAAAGAAAACTAAAGCCTATTTCTAGTTCTAAATTAACCTTTACTAGTAATTTAATAATTTTTACGCTTTTAGTAGTATTTATTGTAATACTAAGGCTAATTAGTTTTTTGCTGCTAATAAATCCTTTAGCTTACTATTTATATTTAATAACGTAGTAGTTAGGTATAAGTTTTATTCTTGGCTTATTTTATCTATAAGTAGAGTTTGTTTTATACTTCGCCCTTTTAGTTTTAGTTTTTTAAAGTATATAAAATAAATATAATTTATTAAGGTATTATTGCTTTAAAAGTAATAGCGATAATATCTATAAATAAAAGAGGTTGTATATAAAGTTCTAAAATAGCTAACGTTAGGATATTTATTTTAATTGTTTTAAGAAAAAGCTTTTTTAAAAGGGTAGTTAAAGGTTATAGATATAGTTTTAAGGAAAACCTTTTTTTTTAAAAGTATCTTTAATAAAGGGTTACTAGTAGAATATATTAAGTTAATTTGCATAGTTAATAAATTCGCTATAATAAACTTGTTAAAGCTAACTTTACTAATTTAGTTATATAGTATATTAAGCTTATAGAGTAAGTAAATAATAGTTCTTTAAAATAAGTAGCTATTTTAAAGCGTTAAATTATATCTATAATAATTAATTTTAGTGTTATTTGTTTTATTAACGGCGCTATATTGTATATTAATTTAATAGTAGCTATAATTAACTATATTTATTGTTTAATATTTATATACGTTTAGTAAAATAATAAAGAAATTAAAAGTTACCTAAGTTTTAAAGTTAGTTAGTAGGATTTAAATAAATGTATTATAAATTAAAAGGAAGTAATAGCGCTTAAAAGTACTACTATAGTTATTATAAAGCTTGCGGTGGTAAAAAGTATAAAAAAAAAGAGGTTATTAACTTGCTTTTAAAATTTAAAGTAAGCTTTATAGAGTAAACTATTATTTATTTTAACGGAAATTGTTATTAGGTAAGATTAGTAATTACGCTTTTATAGCTTTAAACCTAATCTAGAAAGCTTTTAAGAGTTGTAGTATTATTAGGTTTATTAAGTTTAAACTTAATTTTCAAGGTAAGCAATTTAAACGCTATAATAAATTATATAAAAAGTTTTATATTGTAGAATCTTGTATTTAAAATTATAGTTTAGAGAAAAAAAGTAATATTTTTACTATTTGTAATATTTAAAAGTAAAAAATATTTGTTTTTTAAAAATGCTATAGTATTAGAAAAGGATTTTGTAAATTATACTTTTAGCTTATTATAAATAGTGTTTACTATAGCTATTTTAAAAAGCTATTAATTATTTTTTATAAAAATATAAAAGTATTACTTAAGTATGTTTTCTAGTAAATATTATAACTATATATAATAAATATTTTTTGTAAAGTAAATTTGCTTAAAATACTTAAAGTATTTAATAAAGTAAAAAATATTAAAGTATTTAGTTATTTTATTATTTAACTAAACGCTAAATTTAGTATATTTTTAAAAGTAAAAAAAACTAATGTTAAATAGTTATAAAAAAGATTTATAGAAACTATTTTTATTTATAAGGGCCTATATATAAACTTAGGGCAGTAGGGCGTTTGTAAATGCAGCTGCTATTATTTAAAAAAAATTATTATTCTAGTGGTTATAAAGCTAAGCTATAGTTTAAGTAATAAGCGTTACTGCATCTTTAGCAATAAATAAAGCTATAGTTTTATTTATTTAAACTTTAAAGTTAAAAAATAAAAATAAAGCTACTATTAATAGTTAAAGTTTGCGTTTTAATAAAAGTACAATTACTAGTTTAGGGTAATAAGAATAAAATATTAGAGAAATAGGGATTATAGAACTAAGGTTTTTGTTATAGTATAATAAGATAAAAGTATTTTTAATACTAAATATAGAAAATAAGGAAAAGCTGCTATTATATTTATGCTTAAAAGGTAAATAGATAAGTGTAAGTGTAATTTTACTAGGAAGTAATAGCTTAATTGTTAGAGTTAGAAAAGTTATATTTTGCTTAAATAATAAGGAAAACCTATATAGTTAGAGTTTGCATTAAGTAGCTAAGAAGAATAAAAAACTCTTTTGCTTTATTAACTAATATATAAGCTACGCGTTTTTGTTAAATAAAATTAAATTTGCTTTATTAAAAAAAATTAAAGTAAATAAATATATTTAAGGTTACTAGGTTAGATTTTAATAATATATAAAAAGCTAAACTATAAATAGAAGCAAAAAAGCTAGTATATATAAAGTAGGTGTATTTTCGTTGCGGGGCGCAAAGTTATAGAAGAACATAAGGGCGAATAAGTTTGTAATAGTATTGTTATTGCTAAGAAAATAAAACTATTAATATAGTAGTAGTTAGATTTAATTCCCATATCTAAGCTAAGTTGTAAAGGTTTTAAGCAAATGGGGTTAGATTCCGTTGTTTATGTCTTGTCTAAGTTTATACCTAAAGGCCAAAAGGCCGAGAACTACTTATAAGTACTCCGAGGAGGCCCGTGCATGGTTCCTTCCTGACAGACAGGGCGACTGACAAGGGCAGCCTGGGCCAGCCAGCTGTACGGAGTAGCTGCAGCTGCATGCACTCGAGCTTGTCTGCCCACGCTAAATCTGACGGCACTTCCCAAGAAGCTGCCATACCGGTCTTCCCAACCTACCTAGGTACCTAGGTAGTACGCTGTTCGTCAACACGGTAGCCTTCTGGCCGGCCCAAACCTACGGCCACTGGATCCCCCCCTCCATGTCCAAGCGAGCTGCCCACATCAGGCGACTGGCGCTGTTCCGCGGGTCGAATGCCCTAGGGCTGAGAGATGTCTCGGCTGCTAGGTTATTATTGTTTTATGGCCGTGAAACGTTGTTTCGCGGTAATCGGGCAACACTGAAGTCCCCATTCTCGGCGTACAACGTGAGTGAGTGCACAAACGAGGCATCATCGCATGTCAGCAGTGCCCGGGTTCTTTGACGGCCATACTGGAGGAAAGCCTAGGACTGGGCAAGCAACATGCAGACTCTTGCCAGCCCACAATACCTAGGTATATGGGCATCTCGTATCGGGCGATATTCCCCCCCCCCCCCCCCAACACCCGAAGCGAATGGGCTCTCGGATGTGCATCCGCCACGAGACTTGAGTAATACAGTGGCGCAACCAAGTGCTCCCGCCCAGAACGTTGCTCACGCCTATGATTGATAGAGCCGTCTACGGAATTCCCGTGACTTGTCGACCTACCCACAAGCAGCTGCTTCTCCGGTATGACAGGCCCGCAGCAGCTATGGGACTCGGGGGATTTTACATCTCTCAGACAGCTCACAGGGTACCGCAATACCCGCCCTGCAGCTGTGGCTTGGAACCTGGCCAACACATGCACGGCAACTTGGTCCACGCCGATCGAGGCGGCCATTGGACCAGCACACGCTACTTCACACCTCACATCCTCTTCAAGGTCTTTCTTGCGAAACACTGCACCAGCAGCATTGCACTGATCCCACTGTTCCGCCCCGTCCTCCCCGCTCGGATTGGCTATTCTTGGGGCTACAATGTCACCTCTGCAGTCTTCAAGCTTCTATATAAACCGAGAGTGGCCGAGAACTGGTCCCAGGTTTTGGTCCCACTGAGGTGGTGGCCTGGTCTCCGGATTCAAATGTTCCCAGAGGATATCTCACCTGTAAGCCCCCGCCTCTGCTACCCATGTATCGACTTGGCGTCTGCATCTTGATAGGACAATGTGGTGACACAGACTCGCCCCTGCAACTCGACAACATCGTCCGAGTATAACCGGCGACAATCACGCCGTCTCTTCAAAGCCTCCAACGCTCTCGTGCGACTGTGGGCAGGTTCATATTCCTAGTGTACCTTTGAGCTCCGGGGAGCTTGGGCAGCCAGCTCAGCAGCGTGTGCCTGGGTCCAGTCGTGCAGCCTTGCTTGAACTGCAGCTGGGCTAGTCTTGCTCAACACGAGTTTGTGTACGGAGTAGTCACTTACAAACTCCTTGCTTTGTGCATCCTCCGCGAGAGCTCGACCGCCTAAGAGCCGGTAGCGTGGCTTAGAACCACTATATCGTCTATTGACCGGCACTAGCCTCGATGTTTTGACGTTGCGACTTGTCAGCTGTCGACTACTGTCAGTGATTCCCATCACATAATTGCCCCACCTCTTCACTCGGGACATTCATGTTTACATATGTACATGACAAGGTACAACACTCGGTATCCGCTAGGCAAATGTTACAATCATCTTGCTTCCGCAGTCCTTACGGTCTTGGCAAAAACGTGTCTGCGAGATTCCACAATGCTGCAATCCGAAGACAACCCCAATTCCATGGGCTTGTGCGGGCCGTTTTTACCAAGTGTGCCCCCCTCATAACCGTTCTACCAGAGGCTTCTCGTATCTGCAATGGCTTCCATGACTGCACCAAGCTCTCGATTGGGGCCTATCAGTCAGCAGCAAGTGTACATCCATGTCGGCACACCTGGCTTGAAGTCGGGTAAGACACCCCAACTGGACTGCAGTCTGTCCGGCAGAAAATAGATTAACCGGCTCTTCTAATCGGGCTCTGGGTAGCTTCAGCCTCGACGCCTTGCACACAGGGATGCCTACCTGTCGCCAGAAGTCAAGGATACCTGGGCAACCAAGGTATACTACCCTCTAATTCGTCACCGTGCTGCATGGCGGCTGACGGGTGCCAGCTATGTGTATTGTTTGCAGCAGACTGCAGCAACCGGCCACGGTCCATTCTTGCGGGCAGGGCATAGAGCTATTCACCCAAAGGATGATCCTGTTTGTCATGGATCCCACTCGAGAGCGGCCCAGGATCGGCCAGCATGCACAAGCTTAGGATCCTGGATTGAGCTATTCTATGCCTGGCCGACGTGGCCGTGATCGACCAACCCCAACCTCCCATGGGGCCCACGCCAGTCGGGATAATCGACACTGCGATGTCTGTGCCGTACCACCGCGTGTCCAACTCATTCACGGGTTCCTTGGTATATGGCGAGAGAAACGCCTTAGGACCATGCATCCGAGGAGCTGCGGCGAATCAGGATCCCCAGGTCCTCCCATGTCATCACATCTACGCCTTGTCTATCGTCCTCCCACGATAGTAACATATAAGTCCTCTCCTGCCCATTACCGGTCCTTGAGCCTCCTCTCTTCCCTCTTATCATACCAAATTTTGGTTCACCAGCCTGCTCGCTCTTGTAGGACTTTGTAACCATCTCGCTCAGGTTACTTATACCCTCACTGCTCGAAATTATCTCCCATCGTTGCCAGACTTCCTTCGTTGATTACCTAAATCCCCCCCCCCTTTTTCCCGCACTCACTGGACTAGCTATCTGCCCTTTGGTTGGCTACGACCGCAAACATGAAGGTCTTCACACTATTTGCCTTGGTGGCCCCGGTATTCGCTGAGGAACTCCTTGCTCGTGGAGGGGGTGGCGGCGTTGATGATTGGGGTTATGGTCATGAGACGACCAAGGTCATTTATACTACGAGTACGTATTACGCTATTCTTTTCATTTTCCATCTCATATCACCATCTATGCTTGAAAACAAGGTGCTCTTCTCCCAACCCAAATATGACCCTGCTCCAGTCTCGGCCCTGTTTTCTGCCCATCTGTGTATTCAGCCATGGGACACTCATATGAGATGTATTGACTTGAAGCCTAGCCACTGTCTGTCCTGTCACTGAGACAAGAACTGAACACGGCACTACCAATGTACACACGTACTGGACCACTTCCACACAGACTATCACAAGCTGCCCTGGCGGACAGTGCGGCGGTGTGGTCATTGTGCCTGGTCCAACCAAATACACTGCCACCACTGATGTTGAAATCACCTACACTACTGTCTGCCCTGTGACAGAGACAGTCACCGGCCCTGGAAAAACATACACCAAGACTTACGAGACTACCTCAGTCGTGAAGACAATTGTGCCAACCACCTACTATGAGACCATTCCAGGACCTACCCACTACGAGACAACAGACGTTGTGGACTACACGACCATAACTTCACACTGCCCAATCACGGAGACCAAGACCGAGGGAGGGAAAACCTACACGGTCACATGGACGTCGACCTCGACTATCGTGACCGAGGTCCCTACCAAGGTCACCGAGACGGAGCATTTGCCAGACACAACCAAGACAGCAGGGGTTACTGCTTACACCACCATCACCTCGCTCTGTCCTTACACGGAAACCGTGACGGAGGGAGGCAGTACCTATACAACTGTCAAGACTAGCACCGAGGTAGGCTCGAGCAGTTGAATCTAGTCTCGTTACACGCGCCGCTAACTCTCAACAGACCATCACCACCAACGTGCCAACCACCATTCACAAGACTACTTACACTACGTCCCTGACCACTGCTTGTAAGTCATGCCCATGGTTCTTCCAGCAACTCGTTGCCTAGACAAAAATGGAGGTAGCTGACCTTATCGTTCAATTCAGATGAGACGACGGACGTGATTGTGACAGCCACTCATCCAGAGTACTCGTACACAACTGTGGTTGAGGGATCCACCACAGTTGTCACCAAAACCGGAACCAAGTATGTCTCTGTGACCCAGGTCCACACGACGACGGAAGTCATTGCTGTGACCCAGACCGAGCACGTGGATACAACCATTGAGAAGACTGTGGGCTCTGAAGAGACGATCTCGCAGTATACTACCTACCTCGTAACCGAGAACGGCACAGTCTATCAAACCAGCTCGCTGCAGCCAACTACGGTCCATCTACCTACCACCACCGCCACAACATCCAGCCGGGTGACAGCATCAACGTCCGCAGGAACCTCAGCGCCGGTTGCGACAGCCGGTGCAAACTCCCAAAGTGGCCCAGCCGCGGCCCTCTTTGCCGGAGTCATTGGTCTTGTGGCGCTCTTCTAAGCATCATGCACTGATGCGTGACGGCTCTTTTCTACCCTTTTCTCCTTCTTTATACAATTCTCTACACTCCTTTCACATTCAGGGGTGCATAGCATACAGGGTCGGTCATGACGGTTATTCATGAGTTTACGGCCTCTCACAATCCTTTACGACATGATGAGCGGTATACCCTGGGACTTTACAAGGCGGCAAAATTTAGGGATTTTCGGCAACTTTGAACAGGAGGTGATTAATGCGCTCAAATCATGAGCAGAGAGGCAGTCACCTTACTCTGTCTTCATATATGAAAGTACTCAGACGTGCGGTTTGGGACGGTGACCAAGGGGCAGCATGGGACCATGGTGGCAGGGCAGTGCCATGGGGATTCGCTGGGCTGGTTGTAATGAAAATGCTCTCTAATTAGACATGACTGACTACCTAGGTATCTAGGTACCTAGGTACCTGGTAGTATTGATTAATTTCAACGAGATAGACAGTGAATTCTTGTGTTACGAAATGCTTGTGAAAGAACAATGGTCCCAAACTCGCACGGACTGGTGTGGCCTCAACAGGAATCAAGACATACGCCAAGACTGATTTAGGTAGGGATGCCGACTCTCTCTCGTCTTCTTGGTTCAGAATAGAAGCCTCACAAGAGGCGACGGGCAAGCTAAGAGGGAGTTTCTCACCCATCCTTGACTCATTCTATGAACAGAGGGACGAGCAAGGTACAACCCCATCAGTTGGAGCGGGAGCTGGAGCTGTAGCCTGAGCTGTTGTTAATCTGCTGCCTGATCTTTGAAAGGTCAAGGCCCGGACGGGGCCAAGATTGGAATCCGTATCGCCGATGGCATGTCAGAGGTGCGCTGTTGGGCCTGTACCTGACAGCAGGCCGGGGGGGTGGGTTGAGGGTGAGTGAGTGAGTGAGTAAGTGAGTGAGTAAGTGAGTAAGTGAGTAAGTGAGTAAGTGAGTGAATGATCTCCCTTCCTCGTATTCCATAGGATTCAGTCGTCTTGTGGTTCTCAGGGCTGGGCGCTTGCAGGCCTCATTACTTTGCCGAAAGTCCCGCTGGCGTGTGCCAATTTGTGTGTGTGTGTGTGTGCAGGTGGGTGTTGTTGGATGTTGGAACGTGGGAAAAGATTCTGCCGTTGCTGCCAAGGTGGAGCACTGTTGTCCCCCCCCCCCACCCAATTCTGGGGAAGCCCTGTCGAGTGTTTAGTGTACAGTAGCGTACCTCAGTAACCCCAGTCAGTGCTCGGACCCCTGCCACTGCCCCAAGAATCCCTGCTGCAGATCTCACGTCACTTCGACCAGAAGTCTAGTGTAGTGCATGCAGGTGGGGGAGGGAGAAGAGCTTGACTTGCTGTTTCGTTGTTCGTCCCAACAATTGGTCGGATGCCCAGGTCAACATTTGAACGAAACTTTTCTGCCCAGACTTCACCACATTCCAGACCCCAAGGCACGTGAAAGGGAACAGGGCCAGTCTCTTCATATTCCCAGGATTGACGTCTTCTTCTTCTCGGCAAGAATCTTTTGTCCAATGCAAAGCAAACATAATACACATGTATCAATTGATGTAGTGTACTCCGTACACTATGTACCTGTTGACGTAGGTCGGATCATGTGGGGCCGTCAGCCTAAGGAAAGCGGGGGTTGGGCCCGAAGGCTCGGGTCTCCCGCGCGATGCGACGTCGTACCAGACACATGCTTCAACCGATTGCGGAACTTTGAAGGCGATCCAGCCAGCCAGGATGGTGAATATTTACGCTCGGACAAACAAGAATTGTAGTGTGTATATTAGGAGTGAGACTGTTCGCGAACAGGGTGAGAACAGCAGCAAGAACCTTGACGGGCGCCTGCGGGGAGCTTACTTTTCGCTAGACAGCGTGCCTCACCGTCCTGAAGCTAGCAGTCGCGCCGTTGGCTGCTCCATGATGACTGTCATGTGTGCTCTTGGGAGATTTTGGAAATGTGGTGATCATCATGATGGGACCTTGTGATAGTATGTGCTGGCTTAGGACATAGCCATCTTTAGAAGAAACGTCAGGTGAAGTAAGTGCCGAGTGTTAAATCCTTTGCTGCACTTATCACGAGCACATGTTGTCGTCGACATTGATAGTAAATTTGTTCGACATACGTGGCCAGTCAGGATGCCTGCCGTAAGGGACTAAAGAGAATTATTCAATTTTTGGGGCTATTATTGACAGCAGATCTCGCTGTGGAGACGGGGAGGCTAGACACTTTATGATATTTTCGTTGCTTCCTTGTAGTTGAAGCTAGGGGAATTTTATCAGCAAGTTCTATCTTGGGTCAGAGGCTCCATAGGTAAAGAAAGTACCCAGTGAATACATGATAGTTCAAACACAGTCTCAACCTTCCAGCGATAGGTTGACAGCAACTCCAACAATTAACAAAAGACACCCGCACCCTTAGCAGCACAGTTCATGAGTTCTGATCGTCCTCAGGCTTGACCTCAACTGGCACCACAGTGGGCCTCCTGTTTGTGAGTCTTTGAAACTCGTCCAGGGACATGTTGTCGACAAACTCCAATATGTCCGGAACACCACCCGCCAATTCCAGCATCCTCTTCTCGAAATACCCCAGCTCTGACTCCTCGAGCACCTTCTTCGGAAGATCCTCCTTCCCTTCATAAACCCAGCACCAATTTCCGTCTGTCCTCTTGGCGAGCTCCTAGCCGGCGTTGCTGAGTGCCGCGGCATTCCATTGCTTCTTGTCATCGTAGCCCAGGCCTTTGATTGCGAGCCGGATGCGCACTGAAGGGTGGATCATCTCGCATGTATCCTCTAGATACTCGGGCAACTCCTTTCCGTTGTATGAGTTGAGCTTGTGGTACATACCGGGAGAACGGGTGATGGTTCCGGCAAGTGTGTACAATGGACTGTGAGCTCTAAGAATAGCGCCCGTCCCCCACGGCCGCACGGGGTGGTTGCTTTCCAGAATGGGGTCAATGGCCCACTTGAAATACGTTTTCGGGGTGACCTTTGAGACGTTTTTTGCAGCCGAGTTCTTGAGGCTGTCTGGTACGACACTATTTGCCATTGCGATGATCTTCGGGGGTTGTCCCTTTGGCTTGGGGGCCTCCTTGGTTGGCATCTGGGCGGCCGATGGGTGCCCTCGGTAATAATTTTCTGTGTCGGTTATAGCCCGACGAAGGGAGCCGCCGTCAAACTCGACACCAATACTGACGAGTTGATCCATCATCCCTGGAGATCACCTTCAGTAAGCATCCAATTCAATAAGGTCACTGGCTGGATTTGGGGCAGCCGAGATGCTGGTGGGATGCTGCTTACAAGCCAAGGTCATATTGGCGATGCCTTGGTCAGGCCATCCTCCACCGACGTTGCCATGATTACCAGGGAACCATACCTGCTTCAGGTTGGTGAGGCCCTTGTTGGAAGCAGGACGTTCCCAGATGGAAGGGCTGAAAGGCGGCCTTGGCTCGTCCATGGCCAAGGCGTGGAAGGCATTCTCGATACGGTCCGACAATTTGGTGTCGTAGAACCGCAGCTCCGAGGTTTTGTGGTCAAAGCCGAGCTTTTTCATCCAGGCAATAGAGGGGACTCCGAGACTGCCCACGGTATCAAAGACTGCGACGGCCTTGATTGTGATGAGCTTGCCAAAGCCACCGCCCTCGTAGACACGCGTGAGTCCCTTCTCGATGAGCATGTTCCGGTAGTTCTCGGCGGCATTTTCGCCCATGGGCTTGTTGGCAAAGGGAATACCGGGGTAGGGATCCTTGTATTTCTTGGTCTGCCAATTCTGCATGTCTTTGAAGACGGGAAAGAAGAATTCCATGCCCTCGCGGGTGAGCAGGCCAAGACTTCCGATCATGCCGGCGATGCTTCGAGCGGTGAAGGCCCCACGGGAGAAGCCGATGAGAATGATCTCGTCGCCGTCGACGTAGTTGCCGCAGATGAATGCATAGCTCTCACGAACGTGCTGTATAACTTGTCAGCCGGAACATGGAAAAGAAGGGTGACCAAGGAATCGACACTAACCTCTGCAACACCGTTACCAAAGGCGCCACCCGAGAAGGCGTCCGCCATGGTGCTTCCTGTCCCCACGCCGGACTGGTAGTTGATGACCTGAACTGAGCCATCCGAGCAGCCACGGTTGAAGGACCGGGCCAGACGAGTAACATTTGACTGGGGCTGCGGCTTGCCCTTCTCCCATCCTTTGTCCGAGTTCATCCAGGTTCCATCACAGCAGACGATCAGTCGTTTCTTCTGGCGGGCAGGACCAGCGGCGGTGGCGGCGCTCTGGCGTCTAGCGGTACTCATTTTAAAGAGGCCTCTGTGAGGTTGACCGGTGATTATTGGATACCTAGGAATTCTGTAGAGGTCCAAGAAATTGATGTTGACGCAACACAAGTTCTTCAGGTAGTTTGTTTGTTCCAGGATTCGCGCACTTACTTGTCTGGAGCAGCAGGCGGCAGATGGGACCAAACATTGCTGGTCCTGTGAAGTCGAGCTAGGACTCCTGGACCATGGGGGCTCTGGGGGCAAGAGCCACCACCATGGCACGCTCCTGAAGTCTGTTCTGCCGAAGCTGTATGAGGGTTGGCTGCTCATGTCTGTGGACGAAGGCGCGACTTACCGACCTGGGTAGGCACCTAGGTAGGTATCGGCAGCTCCTTCCCGACACTCTATTCCAAGGTTGCCTCCCACTGCATCACCTAGGGAGGCAGGTTTGTCGAGAGTATGGCTTCTCTCAATTGACTAACATTGCAGCCTTGGAATAAATGGACTTTGCCAGGAAGCCATGGGACCGCATCGAATTGAGTACTGTGTGTAGGCAAGAATTATCAGCTTCCTCCGAGAGATGTCCATTCTGCTCGTGGTGTGATTCAAACACAGCATGATGAGCTCCCAAGCGACAGCTCTTTTTAGGCAAACTTAGAAGTATGAGGACAAATGATGAGGTTCATTCGTTGGCTTCTCGCATGTCAATATTCCGTTGTCACTGAGGCCGCCCATCGGTCGAAGTTGGAAAATGCATCAAAACACACATGGAAACTGCCAAAATGGTTCATCTTGAGCATCCGATGAAGTCAGGATCATCGTCCATTGATAGCATGCTGGGACCCCTTTTGATCGATTTCATGGCGATTAAAATATCAAATTGCACATAGTTTAGAAACGCATCCAATATCATTAACCCGACTTCCAAGTTCGGGAACATACGGATGGTAGCTCGAGGGGCAAGCAAATGCACATTAGAAGACAAATTTAGAAGGTCCTCAATGAAATCGGTGACAACGCCTTTCAAATGCTGGTTGGACTGTCCTCTAATATGTCAGTAAACTAACCTTTTGTAAACAATCCAATCCAGAATGATCAACTGGGTCAAATTGTACTTGTCAAATGTACACATGTACCGGTAGTTACCCTGGTGGCTGATGCAGCATTTGCCTAATCGGGAAAGGGGAAAGACGGATGAGTCGAGGATGAGGGTGGGTGGGCATGCCAATCAAACGTGGGGTTTGCATGAGATCAGCTGGAACACCAGCCCTGGAGACCACAAGACAATGAATGTCCCACCTCGGTCAGGGTCGAAGGGGCCTCCACTTCCTGTCCTCGTCGAGCTTTCACCTCAGCTCTGCCCAGTCTAATCCCTTGCCAGAACATATCCGCCCTGACAGTCATCCTGTGCAAATGGCGTCAGGTCAGTCCTCTACTGAGGATGATACAAGTGGTGACTTCTTTGAGCGTTGCGGGCTCCCTCGAGATTCGTGGTCGCGATGTTGGGATCTGGCACGACAAATATTTCCAAATGCACACATTGAAGAGGCGAAGCCGCAGGGATATTGTTCGTACACACTCTGCGTCGGCAGTGAGGCCATTATCCAGTTCCGGCCAGAGGTCCACAAGCTTGATCTCGGGATAACGACTGCTGCGCAGAACATTTACGGGAGCCTTGCACCTCAGACCAAGTTGCTCGACGTCCTCAACATTCCGAAACCATGCCCCTCAGACGAGGTTGGGGAACGTTCACATCAACCACCCGTGGACGAGGCAGTCGTCATCAATGATGGCTGCTCCAAGCCTCAGGTCTCACTATATGTCTACTCCATGGCGAGGATATCAGGGATTTCACTGTTTGAGCTGCGTCAGTCCTCGGCACAATCCACGTGGCCGGCGGCTGAAGTACGGCGCCAACGAGGAGATGTGGTCAGCGAGTTCGCCAGGTTCATTACCGTCGGTTGGAAGTCCGCACGTCCTGCGTCAGACTCAATAGTTTCCAGCCTGCGGGGCCGGATAGGAGGATCCATCAGATGGAGGCTACACGAAATGCAAGCCCGCCTCCCCGCACGATTTCAGCCTTTCGTGGGCAATGTACTAGATCAGCTGGACGGCATTGAGTCGCTTCCATGGGCCCTGACACACGGAGACGTCATCCCGTCTAATATTATGGTTCAGAACCCACGAGGTGCTTCTTCAGGGGAGGTAGTCTTGTCTGGCTTCCTGGACTGGGCCGAGGCGGAATATCTTCCCTTTGGCCTAGGTATATATGGTCTCGAGGCTCTCCTGGGTGAGTCTGATCGCGATGGCCGCTTCGGCTACTATCCGGAGGCCCAAGAGCTGCGGGAATATTTCTGGACGAGGCTGGAGGCTGAAGTGCCCGGGGTGAGGCTTCGGTCTGGGTCCGAAGGCTTTAGGAAGGAAGTTGAGGCTGCACATATCCTCGGCGTGTTGCTGTGGCATGGAATTGCGTTTGATAATGGTAGGCTAGACCGAGTGGTGGACGAGAGTAACCCTGATGACGCCGAGGAGGTAAGGATTCTCGACCTTTTCATCTCTCGTGACGAAGAACCCAGGGGAGAGCATGTCGCATCTGCACACCTTTTGGAACAAGACAGGAATGGATCGGCCAAGTTTTTCGACGTCGGTAAGGTGGTTCCGGATATTTGGGCATGTAGTGGACGTCTGAATTCCGGGGACAGACGTATGGTCAGTTCCTAAACAATGCCTTTTTATCTGCTCTGACATCGGACTATTGTCGTAGACTCAAACCACGGTTCCGGCTGCTCAGCGATGAGAGATATGGAAATCCCAGACTTTGGAGCTGTAGAATTTAGAACGAGACGAAGAGACCTTTAGGAGACAGCCAACGAACTCAGGAACCTAGACACACCCGTAGACTTCTGGGCATACTCAGTATAACATGGCAGCCAGGAGCATTCCTCCTGTACTTATTTCTTCAGAACCCTCTCTAGTTCCGTGACAACGGCGTCGACCACTTTCTTGAAAACCAACCACCAGAGGAACTTACTCTGTTCATTCGTACCCAAAAATTACAGCGCTGCGCCAGCTGCGCTTCAAGAGACTGGCGAGTGGCTCTTCGAAGTTGAGGTAGGGGGGACATCAGAGGTTAAGGGCTCTAGCTTGGTCTCACATTAGCACATTTTCCAGCAAGTGTCGGATATATTTGACATGACGTGAAGCACGTAAATCTTTTTTATGGTTGTCTTGTGTTGAGCAGTTGGGATAGAGAACATGATGATGACCTGGCCGTGGAAGTTTGGCTGTCTCTAGTGTGCTGCAGCCGTGCCAACTTCGTTTGTGAACCCCTAATTTAGGAATCTGGATAACCTGGCACCTCAGAACGGGTGCGGGGAAGGTTCACCCGGCACCCGCACCTGGATTGGTGCGTTGCCCAATCTGCTCGTTTGCCCGTCCAACACGATTCCGAGCTGGCAGGCCAGGGGCCCTGAAACCGGCCCCCCAGCTTGACCTTGGCTGTGTGGGGGAGCGCCAGGGCTGCATGGTGCGTCCCAAAGCAGCCGACAGAGCCCAGGGCCCAGGGCCCAGGTGCGTGGTTGTGGAACCGGTGCCCACTCTGACTAGGTATCTAACTGACATGTATGTCACTTGAGTGACGCCACATGCGTGCCCAGTTGGCTAGTAAGCTGTGATGCTGTCTCTGATTGTCCTTGGCCCCTTCCCAAACGCACACCCCCCTACCCCACCCCCCAGGCATAACATCGCAGGATTCCATGGTACGTGAGCCGTTCTGACCAGGAACCCTCTTGTCTGGCTTCTGTCCAATTTCTCAGGCCAACTGGCGTGCCTATATTTTATGTCACCGGCTCACCTGAGACCGTCACACACAGAGAGGGTCTTGCGTGGCAAGCTCATCATTTTGTACAAGCTCCCCGGTCACTTGCGACAAGGTCATTCGAAGCGAACCCACTTAAAGGGCTCGACTTCATCAAAGCAATCGGCCAAGCCTCCTGCCCTATTTCTAGCGGTGAGGTGTTTCTTGTGTTTCTTGTCATGATATGAGTCTGTTCCCAGCCCGTGGACAATTGTCACTGCAGACGCGTGCCTGCGAACTTGACAACACCACACAATCCTGCTAGACCTTCGTTTGACCTCGGCCATCCAAAATGTCAGAGGACGCCTTGCAAGTCCCCCCGCCCAAGGACGCCCTGCACCAGGCCGGCGGTGGTGTGAGCGGCGAGGAACACCACGGGCGCGTCAAGGCGGTCAACGAGGCTGTCTTGCGCTACCTCACCAACGTTTTCAACTGCCACGCCGACGACAACAAGTCATGGCACAAGGCGCAGGCCGCCACCTTTATCCGCTGCACCCAAGGAGGCGATCCCGACTCCAACCACGAGGCCCTGCCCGCACAACTGGCCGCCAAGGAGCAGTTGGACTTGAACGACTTCTTGCATTACATGACCTCGGATGCCAGCAACATTGTCGGGCCCTGGAGGCCAAGTGACCAGGACCTCTCCTACCCCCTGTCCAGCTATTTCATCAGCTCCAGCCACAACACCTATCTCACCGGGAACCAGCTCTACAGCGAGTCAAGCACAGAAGCTTTCAAGAATGTCCTGCTGAGGGGCTGTCGCTGTGTCGAGATTGACGTCTGGGATGGCGACGACACCGACTCGGAGTACTCGAGCAGTGACCTTGAGGACGATGATCCCAAGAAGGCCGAGGTCTACGCCAAGAGGAAGCAGAAGGTGGAGAAGGCCAAGAAGAAGCTGCCCAAGTCGATCCTCTCAAAGCTGGAGAAGACGTCCCTCGGCAAGAAACTCGACAAATATGTCGACAAGAAGACGGAGCACAAGGGGGCCTCTTTGGCATCACCTTCGCCGTCAGCGGCAAAGGAAAAGGAAAAGTCTC
Organism: Diaporthe helianthi; assembly: GCA_001702395.2. Classification (NCBI taxonomy): domain Eukaryota; kingdom Fungi; phylum Ascomycota; class Sordariomycetes; order Diaporthales; family Diaporthaceae; genus Diaporthe; species Diaporthe helianthi. The sequence goes on along the minus strand of MAVT02000068.1, from coordinate 33,562 downwards.
GGGAAGCCAAGCCAGCGGCCGAAGGTGATGAGAAGCCAGCCTCATCTCGTGTGCTCCAAAGGGTGCCCTCCCTGCCAGTCGCACCCACAGAGCCGCGCGTCTTGCACGGCTACACCCTGACCAAGGAGGTCTCTTTCCGAGACGTGTGCATGGCCATCAAGGAGCACGCATTCGCCGTGACAGACCTCCCACTCATCGTGTCACTCGAAGTCCACGCAGGGGCCCAGCAGCAGGAAGTTATGGTAGACATCATGAAGCAGGTCTGGGAGGGTCTCCTAGTCCCTCCCCCAGACAAGAGCGCAGAAGTCCTGCCCCCACCAGGCGGTTTCCGTCACAAGATCCTTGTCAAGGTCAAGTACGCGCCTCCGGGCGTAGACACAGCTGCCGTATCGGACGAGGATGCAGGTCCGGTCGACCCGGCCGCGGCCCAGAAGAAGAAGAAAAAGAAACCCTCCAAGATCATCCACCCGCTGAGCGACCTTGGCATTTATACCCGCGGCGTGTCGTTCAAGTCGCTGTCGCAGCTAGAGGCGAAGATGCCAACACACATTTTCTCACTGGCCGAGAAAGCCGTCACGGAGGTGCATGAGAAGGAACCGATGCAGCTCTTTGAACACAACCGGAAATACATGATGCGAGCTTATCCTTCGGGGCTGAGGATTGGCTCGTCGAACCTCGACCCGGCGTCGTTCTGGAGAAAGGGCATCCAAATCGTGGCACTGAATTGGCAAAACTGGGACGAGGGCATGATGTAAGTGGGCCGACTTCGAAGACCGAACAGACGGGATGCTGACACTTGATTGTAGGTTGAATGAGGGAATGTTCGCAGGCACAGGCGGCTACGTCCTCAAACCAGAGGGATACCGCGGCGCCAAGCCCGGCCAGGAATCCGAGTCGCAGCCGGTCGTCACCCACCGCACGCTGGACCTCGAGGTCAAGCTCTTCGCGGGGCAGAACCTGCCGTTGCCCTTGGACGAGACGGCGGCCAAGGGCTTCAAGCCGTACGTCAAGATGGAGCTGCACGTGGAGGAGGCCGGTGAGCGGCACGGGATCCTGGGGCCCGAGGGCGAGGGGGCGGGGCGGCGGGCGGCCTCGAGCGACGAGGACAAGGAGGGCCAGTACAAGGCGCGCAGCAAGACGATCAAGGGCACGTGCGACCCAGACTTCAAGGGCGAGAGCCTCGAGCTCAAGGGAATCCCCGGCGTGGTCGAGGAGCTGAGCTTTGTGCGCTTCATCATCAGGGACGACGAGAGCTTCCGCCGTGACGACCTCGCCGCCTGGGCGTGCGTGCGCGTGGACCGGCTCAGGACCGGGTACCGGTTCGTGCACCTGCTGGATGCCAACGGTCAAGAGACGGATGGGGTCTTGCTTGTCAAGGTTAGCAAGAAGGTCTATTAAGTTAAGCAGTCCATCTCCCTTGCAGGCTTCCATCACGCAGTTTCATCTCCAAGGTAGCGATCGGCGTCAGGCATCACAAGGCATTTCCGACTTCACATTCACATAGCAAGGCCCAGTGGTGGTTTAGGCAGACAGTGTCCAAATGGGTCAAGACGGTCAAGGTCCAAATGCATTTTTTTTCCCTCTTGTCCCACGTGGCGGTGCAACCAATGTCACGTGGGTAAGATACAGTACTCTTAACAAAAAACTACGGCTGACCGAGTATGGTCTTGTATCCCGCTCTCGCTTCATATCCCTTTCTAACTTGGGATCTCCCGCCAAATGACACCAAACTCCAAATGCTCCCACATCATTATAGCCCCTTTTCAACAAAGGGCGAGGCAAAACTCACCGCCCTACAGCCTCAGCCACCCATCCTCACCCCCTCGGCCCACCAAGGCACACGAGGTCATCATCGCATTGGCGAATCTACCAGGCCCAGAGGACCTTATGGTGGAGAACCCTGGGGCCGAGCCTCTCATACTCGAACGGCGTGATCCATGAATCGTTCATGGGCAGCTTGCCAAAGACGCTGCCGCCCTTCCAGACGACGACCTGCTCGTCCATGTCCCTCGCGCTGCGCGACACAAGGATCCGGTCGGCAATGTCGGGCCGCCTGGCGCGCAGCTTCTCCTCGAGGTAGCTGGTGAAGTGCGGGACCTTGGCGCCGCCGCCGATGACCATTATGGAGCCCAGCAGGTCGCGCACCTTCTTGTCGTCCGTCTTGCCCGCGTTCTGGATCGAGGTGAGGATGGCAATGTCGAGCGGGACCACCGGCATCACTTCGTCGCGCTCCTCGGCCATCTTCTTGAGCGGGTTCTCCTCCCGCTCGATGAAGATGCCTGGTGGGGGCAGGGACGCGTTGGCCGGGCCTGGCCCGCCGTTAGTCTGGGGCACTGGTGTGCTGCCGTTGCGTGATGGGCTGCCGTTGCCATTGGCACTGTCCTTCCCGAAGACGAAGGGGGGAGGGACGGGAGTGCTTGCGCCCTCGGGCGCGGGTGAGCCGGCGTTGGAAGCTTGCGGTGTTCCGTCGCGTGTGAGGTGGTTGAACGGGTTGGGCTTCTCCTTCATCGGCGTGGAGAATTCCGCGCCAGGTGGGTTGGCACTGGGCAACTGGTTTATCGAGGGCTTGTTCAATGACAGAATGGCCAACTGTGCTGCTGAGAAAGGGTCATCTGGCACTTCCACATCGTACGCATTGTAGGAGCGGTCGATGAGTTTCCTCCGCCCGCGGAGCTTTGTCGAGTTGTCAAACATGTCCGGGTCGTAGAAGCCCATGGGGGCCAGGATCACCTCGTCATATGTCTTGAACTGATACTTGCGCGTGGGCTGGTTGGGTGCGCGGAGGTGAAACTGGAAGAGCTGGACCGAGATATCTGCCTGGGTCATGGTGCAGTGCTTGATCTTGAGCTCTTCTGCCAGCAAGAAGTCGTAGCGCCTTCGCAGGTTGATATCTGCATAGGGAAAGTTGTCGTAGAGCATCATCTTGATGAACGTCTCGGTCACGTCATAGCCGCCATACTTGAGGTTGACGCGCGAGTCCTCGATACAGAGGCCGTCCTCGACGCATGTGATCGACGTCTTTTGCGCGCCAACGTCAACAACACAGGCCTGCGTGTAACCCGCCCCAAAGGTTGCTGCCATGCTCTCCTGTATGAAGCAGGTCTTTGAGAACTCGAACCAGTTCATGCACGACCGCAATGCCTGCTCGACATATTTCTTGTCGTATAGGTCGGGGATGATGAAAACGCAGCTGTAGTGTTTCCAAGAGCTGTTCTTTGTCAACCCAAGCTCTTGTCGGATCGCCTTATCGAGTAGGGTCTCGAAGTCGTCGTATAGGTGCTCCGCTGCTGTGTAGTCGTCCTCGTTCATCCAGCCGTGTTGTATTGGCCACCACAGCTTGAACTTTGGGTTGGAGTCGTCAGGGACTCTCTGGGCCTCGTTGCCAATGAAGCAAGACGCGACGGAATTCGGGTCCTCCAGGGACTTGACATCGGTCCATTCGACCTGCAGGGGGTCATTGTGGACAGGAATCACCTCGGGATCAGCGCGCCGGTTATAGTTAACCACCAGCTCTTTTGAATTCGGCAGGACCTTCCGCTTGTTGGCGCGCATGTCAATCTTCAAGTCGCTGCACATCTTGTTGTACTTTTTCGACCATTCCTCGCCGTATTGTTCATCTGGTGTCTTGGCCTCGAACTGCCGCCTGGGCAGGGCTTCATACTGCTCGGACTCTGTCTGTGGGAATCTTGTCGCCAGTGTCATGGGTATCGTCTTGGGCAGTGCATCGCTGGCAAAGCCTATGCGCAGGTTCTGGCTGCCAGGGTGAATGATGATGATGTGCGAGGGGTCGGAGGCGTTCTTGCCGGGCACACTGCCGTCTTCGGCCTGGGCTTCATACTCGTCCTCTTCCGGTAGACCCAGCGGGACCTCACCCTTTGGATTCAAGGCGCGCTCACGGTCCCTGTCCTTGGCATTCTGGGCGATTCTGTCGAGGTTTGCATCGAATTGGAGCCGCAACGGTAGAATTTGTGTGTCACGCTTCATATACTCGCTGCATGGATGGCCACGGTCAGCACGTCGTGGGCGGCCAGGAGCTGTGGATGAAGCGGAAGAGACTCACGTGTAATAGTTCTTCTGGTTGATCGGGACGACATCCGGCCAACTGCTCTGCTTCATGCCATTGTCGGTTCGCTCGAGACCTGCGTGGTGTTAGCCAGGGCGCATCGCTCCCTTCCGCGGGCCCGGACTGCTTACCCTCCCGCGCGAGAACGCGCTCGCTGACTTTTCCAACCATGGCGGGCTGTGGATGGCGGGTTGGATGGCGGTGGGGGTGGGGATGGGGATGGGGATGAGGATATGGATGGAATTGTCGGCCGGGGCGAGGTTGTGGGTGCTGAGGAGACAAAGGGCCGAGGTCGTGGATTACATCTCGAAAATCTCCAGTTGGCCTGGTAGTTCGCGGCCCAGGGCTCCAATCGCGCCGCCGCCGCCGCCTGCAGCATCTCGCGCAACGACAGAATCCTGGTCGAGAATTACTTGGAGCGTCGCCCGCGGCCATTATTGGCTTAGCGCCCGGCCCGGCTCCCTGCCAGGTTGAAGTGCAGTCAGTAGTCAGTCAGTCCTCTCTCTCATCAATATTTTGCTATCATCAGTGACTATCATCTTCCTGTCGTCGATTGTCGTTGATGATGAGATCAACTTGTACTTTTCGATTACAAACAAGATCCCAGAATGTCAGTCATGTGCTACAGGGAATTTATCCAGACTTTGAGGAAGCTCACCACCGGGTCTGGTAACTTACCGTGTTATCTTGCCTGGCTAGACAAGCACATGAGCTCAGCTCTGGACTGGCAAAAGTATCCAGAATTACTTATTGAGCATTGCCCCTCAGATAAATAATTATTCTGGTATTCTGTGGAGTTCATCTTCAGATGTGATCGTCATCATGCTCTACATCCCCAATCTTGAGGCTTCAAAGCAGCAGAGGTCAGAAAG
>MAVT02000068.1:13635-28606 GCA_001702395.2 Diaporthe helianthi | reverse complement strand
CCCCCCCCACTTTACAAAGCCAAAACCCAGCGCAAGCACCCGGCAGCGAACCATCACGTAGATAATGGGCTGCTCTTGTACAGACTGTCATCAATGCTACCCCCATCCCAACCCAGCTGTATAAACACAGAAAGAATCAAAGAAGTCAAAGCAATATCTACAAAGCTTAAGTGTTGTGGTCGTGTAGCCACTCCTGTCCATGCTCAAGTGTGGATACTTCCAAGAGAACATTGAAGCTGCCTCAGAGATTACCTCGGTGCTGCACAAACTCCACAACACACCCGTCCCACAGTAGGCCCAGGCCTCAGCAAGCCATTGATGATACTCATCCGATTGCTTACCAACGATTCAATCTGACAGTATTCAAGTAGATTTCCTGACCCTGGACGATGTTCCAGTCTCCCTCCGGAACTGGGGATGGGTCACCTGACATTGATGACGTATTTTGCTTGTGGCCATCAGAGACAGCGCCCCTGCCTGGCAACTGAACACATATCACCCTGCAAGTTGATCCAGCAAACATCTCTTTTCGCAAAATCAGAGTCACTGACAGCGTATCTCTTCTACTTTGCTCTTGACCACCTGTCCCTATTTTCAGGATAAAGAAGGCTGCATGAGATTCACAGGCTGCAAGAGGACAACAAAGTCGCTGACAACAACACGGGCAACAAGCGTTCGCAAGCACAACCTACCACAGTAAACAACATTGAAACCAGTCACACTTAACTTATTACTCAATTGAGCCTGTACGATGCCACCCATTCCCATCTACGCTCACAGCCCCATCAACGCGGCCAAGGCTGCCGAAGCTTCTCCCAAGACGGCAGCAGAAGAGAAGGGCGGCCAGAACGCAGCCCCTGACTCGACCCCTCCGACGACTACAGCAGCCGGCCACCTGGGATACCCACCGGCACAGCCAGGAGCTGTCCCAGCCATGCCAGCCCCGACAGGCGCAGCTGTTGGAGCCTACCACCACCAGCAGCAGCAGCAACAGCAGCGACATTACTCACCCATCCAGCCCACTCCAACTCAACCACTCCCAGGGACCCAGGGGCCACCCCCGCCCCAGCCCGGGGTGATTCCTGTGCCGCCCGGAGGAGGAGCAGCAGGCGGCCCACCCCCGCCCAGGGTAACAGCCCCGCCCAGGGCCTGGAAGACTACCGCCGCCCCACAGCAGCAGCAGGCCGTGCCCTACCCAATTCAGATGGCCATCCCCCCTCCCGCGGGGTCCTCCACCACCGCGTCAGCAGCGGCGCCCGCAGCCCAGCGCGGCACGTCGACGGCCTTCCCAGCCTTTGCAGCGCCACCAGCCCCGGGGCCCTCTCCGCTCGAGCACCCGCCGGGTTACCAGCAGAACGTGCACGCGGGGGAGATGGACCGGTTCCAGCGGGCGAGGCAGGATGCCCTGGAGGCAGAGGAGCGGGAGAGGAGCGGCAGCTTTGGGAGCCTCGGCGGGGGGTTAGGACGGGGAGGAAGCGGCGGCGGCGGCGGCGGCCTGGGCGCCGATGGGGAGGAGGGCGTCTGGAGCTCCGCGAAGAAGCTCGTTGCGACGGCCGGGGAGAAGCTTGCCGGCGCTGAGGCCGAGGTGTGGAGGAGGGTGAATAAGGGGTGACGAGGCCGTATCCCCGGACGGCAACAGGGGGGAGAGGATGCAAGGAACCGAGTCGAATCTTTGCGTGGTTGTAAACTTTCGATAGGGGTTTCTCCTTTGGGGTAGTCGCTCATGACGTGACGAGAGAGGGTGTTTCCCCTGAGGGTGTATCATGTTCAGTAGTAGCTTGTAGTGGTTGAGAAGTGGACAACACAGATAAACTTGCGCGGCAGTGCGCGCGCTCTCTCAAACAGAACTACTTCAGCCTCCTCCCTGCTCATCTCGATCATTTGACAGCACCTGCTGAGTTGGATGTCCGCGGGTAAATTAGCAAGACATCTTCCCTTACTCTCTGGGCGCCGCGGTGTCCCCGGCGAAAGAAGCCCCCCCCCCCACCACCACCACCCACAAGAGAGGGGGGAAAAAAAAGAAAAAAAAAGCCTCGGCATCCTCGGGCGGTTGCGCCGTTTGTGTAGGATATGACCTTTCGATACTGTGTATACTTACTCACTCGGCCCGTCCAGGTGTTTATGTGCACTATACACTACAACAACAAAAGAAAGCTATGCCCACCTCCCCCCAGAAGAGGAGTGGGAGGGGATATTAGGGCTCCCAGGGCCGGGAGCTACATATGTAGGAGCAGGACCGGGGGGTGGGGGGCGTGGACAGAAAACTCGCTCAAGCGAGGCCGGCAGTTCCGTCATCGGTCGAGATAAGCGCATTTATTGACAAGTAAATAGAGTAGGTTGCGACCCAAAAAAGATAGAATGAGGGAAATAAAAGTTTCTGGCGGGCGCCGTTTTGCCTTTTCTGGTACGCTTCTATTTACGGTAAACTCGCGGGATATTAATGAAGACCTTGTGCATGTAGGTCGATCCCTTCGCCGGGTTCCAATTTAATTGGGGTCATTGCAACACTATCTACGTGACATGCCGGCCCTGCAGGGCAGTGGAAGGGGACCAAAGCTAAGAACGGATGATGGGTGCTTGGGTGGGTGGATTAAGTTGCGCAAGCAAGCCAACGAGTGAGGCTGTGTCCAGACATCAAACGACCCGCCCAAATAGGATGGCGCGGCACCTGGGGCTGTTAGTTGTTACCGGTAATGGGGGTCGACCCGTCGATCTTAGGAGACGTCGCCTAGGAGAGGCGCAGTGGGCCTTCTTCGAAAAAACTCCTTTTGGAAAGTTTTGTTTTCCACCCTGAAGTTTGAACCTAAGCCGACAAGAAAGAAAAGGTTTCGGGCAGTGAGACTTGTAAGAGAGAGAGTGACAATCTCGCAAACTGAGCCTCTGCTAGGATGGACATCCGCTGAACACGAGGTACATCATTCTCACGAACGAAGTGCGCGCCGCTCGACATTGACAGAGCCTAAGAAAGAATGGTTATTAAGGGCAAGAGAATGCTGCCGTTGAAATGGTTTACAGCTCAATTTTGCGCTGGCTTATTCTCTGCGCAAGACGGGCCAATCAAGGGTTCCGGCTTACACGCGATGGCCGCAGCCTGACACGCTGTGGTGTGAGTAACCTTGCACGGCGCTGCAGGGCTGGAAGCCAGGCGGCCTCACTACTTACGTGTACTGTGCACCTTACCTAGCTTACCTACCTGGCTGCAAGAGGGTGTGGGCAAGGGGGTTGTTGGTGGACAAGGGGAGTCGAGAAATGTGCCCAGCGCTGCCAGCCAGCGTCGTAGGGCCGCATCGCGTCACCATTGGACACCTTGTGATCTTCATAAGAGTCAAATTATAGTGCAGTGTAGAACGCGGCGCCAACGGCTGCTAGCGAGCGATGCTGATTAACTACCCAAATACAGCCGGGGTTGTCATGCGACAAATGGCTAATTTCTGGCAGACAGCCTTCGAAGGGAAACACTCCGGCCCCTGTTACGGGGAAATTCACTGGTGACCCAGTGACCATAGTCCGCGGACCCACAGAAAGAAGAAATCTTCGAAGGTGCCATGGAAGCACTTGGCTCGCGGCTGGTTGGGTAAGGTGAGCAAATTGAAACGCCAACGGCGCAGTCTCTTAGAGAAATCCTGGGTGCTAGGGCTGCTGGGCTGCTGGCCTAATGGGCCATCGGGCGTGAAAATTCGCCCGACTGCCTCAGAATTGGCGACGGCGCCGTGCAGCTCGCGGGTGGCTTGAGAAAGATGCGATGACGGGTTGCGAGGCGCCGCCAACGCCCCGACGTTGCAGACGTCAGCAAGCGCCCGCAAGCTCTTCCCGGACGAGCGGTAGCTGCCTACTAGGCTGAACGCCCCAAGATGATGCTCGTGGGGTGGTGGTGGGTTCTAGCACAGAGAACCCGACATTGATTTCTTGGTTGGGGTTCGACTTTAGCCCAAGGCCATACCGAAGCCCAGTCAGTGACAGTCACAGCGGAGGTCAGGTTCCAGCCGCACAAATTCGTCGCACACAGGTCCGCGGCGACGAACCTAAATGCGTTGCATGCAGGTACAGCCCATAGCCTCAGGCATAGCGGGTGTCATAGAGGCGCCGACAAATGGCCCTTATGGTTCATAGTCAGTTCCACGGGCAAGTCTTGATTCGGAGATCAGTGGTGATAAAGCGTTCGGTTTCGGTGCTGACGGCGTTGTTCTCGACGCTTGAGTGGCCAGACACTTGGGAAACCTTTGAACCCGCGATGGGGCCGTGAAGAGCGCATGAATGAATTTGTCGAGGGGCCCCTTGCCCAGATTCGGCTATAAATCTGGTCGATATCGCTGTGTTGTCGAATGGTAGAAGGCCCGACAGGAAGGGATATCCATGTGAAGCCCCCCCCCCCCCGACTTGACTACCTGGAGCACGAGGGGAGGTCGGCACCAAGCATCGGGCGTTGTTGACTGCCGTGGCTGCTGCGTAGGTTGTTGAGAATTTACGCCCTGTGGTTTCTGCCTGGGTCAAGGGGAAAGAAATTAGGCCGATCAGCAAATGTTGGGCTCTGATTTGCTCAAGTGCCTCGTGCAACGTCACAGTCTGCTCGCCGCGGCATCAATGCCAGGGCTGCGTTAATAAACAAGCCAGCTAGCCTGACTATACGACATGATGATACTCACTCCATGTACAGACCTGAACACGGGTCTAGTTGCTTGATCAGTCGGAAGCAAGAGGAGGACGGAGTGGACACGGAGTCGGTGTGTCGAGTAGGGCGGTGGTGAGTACATGGTTGGATGCCAGAATGGCCCATGCCCCAGACTTAGAGAGGACTTGGTAGTGTACAGAGTACAAAGGCGAGTCAAGGCTTGCCATGTCGCTCAGGAGCGGTGATGTACGCGTCCTGGCACATGAGACTCGCTCAGTTGGACTCGGCGACGTCAAATATGCCAAGCGGCGCCAGAAGACAAGGCAGATCCCGAGACGATTTGATCTGCCGCAGTCTGACAATCCAGAAGTGGCAGGGCAGAGAGGTGAAGCGAGGCACCAACGCCGTTACCGGGTACCGATTGGATCTCCAAGGAAGCTGATTCACCAGGCGTTGTCATCGTATCACTTTTGCAGACTGTGACAGGGCCCAAACTGGCGTTGAAGGAGGAATGCCCAGACGGGCAAGGTGCGGCAGGACCGCAGTACTCCGGACACGTCGGGCAGGCTGGACCCTACCTAGGTACGTGTAAAAGAAGTCTATTTAGGCTAGCCGACTGCGCAAGTCCTGTCCGGGGGCCGGGCAGGAGGCACGGAGAAAGGTTTTGACAGAGGCTGACTTGAAAGTACACAAGTCAAGTCAAGCCGAGGCGTCAGCGTCAGCGTGCTTGCTGAGATGGCAGGATGGTCGCGATTGGATGGCAACAGCCGACGAGGCTGATGTTGTACGAGACATCAGACTGAGATTGAGTGCACTTTGACAGAACTGGCTGGTGATGGCAACGCCAATCTCTGAGTCTGCCCAAGTTCAGGTCCGGGTTCCAGTCTGGGGCCCGAGAGCAAGAGCCCGGGTCTGATCACAGAAGCTCGAGCGTCAGGGTCAGGGCAAGCAAGGCAGGTAAGCCTAGCAGTGGTGGTGGTGGTGGTGACTAGGTGACTGGGAGGTGGATGACTGATGACCGACGGCATGAGGCAGTCAGTTAGTCAGGTCGTCTTGTGGAAGTTGGGTAGGTACCTAGTGTCTGCAGCGGCAGAGCGGGCTGCATCTGGGTGGTGGGCCGCGTCTGATTTGCATGGGTCCGAGTCTCTGACACAGGACCTGAAACACGTTGACCCCTAAGACTCTTTTCTGGTGAGCCAGTAAGTCTCCCTCGCGTCGCCCGTCCATCTAATCTACCTAGGTAGGTAGACACGCTAGACTACAGGCTGCAGTACGAGCACGCACGCAGTCCAGCGCCCTTCATCAACCAGGCAGATCCCGACCACTGCTGGTCATCGAAACCTGTGGGGGAGAACAGCACTTGACGTCCAAGATCACAAGTGAATGAATGATAATTCTGGCTGCCTGTCTAACTGTCAACTGGCTGAATGTCCATCCATCCGTTCTAACTATTAGACTCGATCAGGTTCTGAATTAGAAGTCCTAATTGTGGCACGACATCAAGTCGGATGCTACCCTACCACAGTACCTAGGTAGCATTGATACTCTCTACTCCGTACATCTTCAGTGGGCCAGGTACGGAGGTACATTCGTCCCACCTACCTAGGCTGCTGGGCACCCAGCAGGCACTGACCCCCGTTTGTATCGAAACGTTTGACTGGTCCAGATCTCCCCCCCCCCCATCAGATGCCCAGGCGCCCCACATGAGGGACTGGACCCCGGACCCAAGACCCAGACCCCTTCCCTTGCCTTGCCTTGTCTCCTTCCGCGTCTGCAGGGCGCATCTGGCCAATCCGACTTGTCCGCCCCATCCACTCAGAATGAACCTCAAACTCTAGCATGTCCTCCCTCTTGTGCCTCTTCCAACGACACATGTTCCGCACCGCCAAAATATCACCATAGACCTCGGGCAACTATAACCGCCCGCCCCTCATATACCGTCTTTCAACTTGTTTCCTGTCAATTCATGTCATGTCAGCCAATGCCGGGTCGTCAGCACTCACCAACACCTGCACAGCTTGTGCTGTGGGATGCTGTTGTTGGCGTTTTTGTCTATCTGTAAGTGAGTGTTTGAGGGGGTGTGAGTGTGTGGTTCGTGTGTCCTGTCTAATGCACAATTCCCCAAACCACCCCACACACACCCTTCTGCGGGTGCAATTGCGTCGGTGCTGCCTACCTACTCCTGCTGCTAATTCGGTAGACTACTGTGGGATCGTGCAGCCCTCAGTCTTTCATCAACCCATCAGCCCATCTAATTCCAATCAATAACATTACTCGACTAGCACAGTCCAGCGAAACACTCCTACCCCCCTTCCACCCCCAAGATAGGCTGGCTTCGGACGAATCGACGGCTGGCTCCTGTGTACGGAGTACTGCCGTACTGGATCGCGCTGTCAAGCCTGCGCTAGAGAGCCGTGTTCCAGATTCCCTCCACTCCACGTCCTCAAATCATCGCTTCTGTCTGATGTCTCTCGGCACCTTGCCGGATTCAACATGACCTCAAACCACAGCCTCACCAACGCCCGTCAAAAGAAAAAGAAAAACCAACCACCAGAAGGCTCAACACACCAGCTCCGGACGGCTGAGACTAATTCTCCCCAGATTTACCGGTCCACTCGCAATCCTCCCCAATACTGTCCACGCCCAGAACGCAGGCGGGCCGTGAGCTTACGTATCTTTCCTCCCGGGCGCCTCTCTATTTTTGCTGTGCAATGGCGGTCGTGTGCCCCAGATGCCCCATAGTCCGATCAGAGGGCTGGCATGGGCTGGCTGACAAAACAGCCTCCGTGTCATTCGGCAGCGGCCAATCGCAAAATTCATGATGGTCTTGACTTCTCGTTAGCTTGGATGTGGGATCATCAAGAGGCCCAGAATCTGCCGTCCTTGATCTAGTGTACTGGGCTCGCCGTCTACCATATCGGTGATTAAGATTCCCGGTCGACAGGACCCATCCTTGCTCGCGTCACCTGGCGCATGTCTACCGAGGGCATCTATTATAGCAGAAAACCACCTGCTGTTGACACCACACTATCGTGCTTTGCTTCTGGACGCTACAGCTGGAATTCACGATTCGGCCTGAGAGTGCGATGGTTGGGCCCGGATCTCCTAGACTCCAGACCACTCACTTAGTTGTCCAGAGCGTGTTGTTTTGTCCCTGATACCAAATTGTGCGAAATAGCCTTTGACTAGACCAGGCCTTCCTTTACGAGGCTGCTTTGGCGCTCGTCACCCCTACCACGTCACCAAGTATGACGGCATCGTGGGGTTTTATCGTGGCCCACAGCTTCGCCGGCGTCTTGTTGCGGCTGAAACCACCGACATGGCCGTTGTTCATTCTCTCATCTCCCAGTCTCCCCAGCTCAGTCTAGCCCACCCAGTGTCTGGGCAACTTTGCACAATCCTCTCCCGCCTGCTCACTGGTCGTTGCCGGACTTTCCATCTGAAGTGGGCATGAGAACTGAGACAGGCGCCCCCTCGTCGGTATCCATCGGCCCCCCCCCCCCTCCAACAACCTCAAGCCTTGCTGCTCCACTGTCAAGGGCTCCGGGCTGAACAGGCGGAGGGACGGATGGATGGACTGGATGAATTAGATCTCGACGGATATACAGAGGATAAACATTCGTTCCACCGTCTTCCGGGATGGTGCTTCCTCTCGCTTCCTCTCACTTCTTCATCATCGTCTTCTTCTTCTCCTTCTTTCTCGGTAAGTCGAAGGGGGGTGACGCACCGCAGACTAAAGGGCATCATGGCCCGCAGAAGCCAGCCAGTCGTCAGGTCGTGAGGCCGTGACGGCGTGGTGGTGAATCCGGAGTCCCCTGTCTGGAGACCAGGCCTCCCTTTCTTCTCTTGATCAATATTCCCACGTCCCTCGTGTGCCATGGTCGGCCTCGCCCTTGCTCTGCTCTCGCAAGCCGCGACCATGTTGCAGAGTCCGTGGGCAGACATGACGAGGTACCTAGTGGACCCTTGCTCCCTACGTCCCAAATAAGAAGCTACCGGGACCGTCCCTGGCTCATCGGCCCTCTCTGCTCTCCACCGAGAGGCAACGCTAGAGGTCCCAGTTCCCACACATCATCGAAGCCCAGATACAACCCTGTCAACCCTGTCAACTCTGTTTAAAGTTGAATCCTTGCCAGACTTGCTCAGTTGAGCGAGGCCAAGCAGATCTCTTACTGCCCGCCCTCTCTCAACTTCGCGGACGACAGGGCAGGGCTTGTATCAGGGATTCCGGCTCACCACCTACCGAAGTTCCGAACCTGTCCTTACCAGACCATTGGACTATTCAGGGTTGATGCCTCTTGAAGTGATGGTACATCCTTTTATACTGCTGGGGTCCTCGTGCACTGCCCAGTCTGCCCCTCCATCTTGCCCTTTTCTGCCCATCTGTCAACTCCCCCCCCCCAGTCGCGCCCACTGTCCCTAGACGACTATTTTCTCCCAGCCCGCCGCCCAAGCGGTCCAGTCACTCCTTTTCCTGCTTCCTCAGCCTGCCTATAGCGCCCTCCACGCTATCGATCGCTGCTCTATAATTTAGCAAGAGCTGGCCCTCTTCCTCGCACGTTGCTTGTGCCCCGTTCGTCACGTCGTCAACTAGTTGTACTATATACAACTCACCACACTCCTTTAACCCTGTCAGCCCCTCGAAGCAATAACACTGGGCAACGACCACCCGCCGCCGTCGACTACAGGCTTTGCTCGATCTTTTTCCCATTGTTTCACACACAGAGGTTGCTTGACTCGAGATCTCGACCGATATCCGATCCCAAGATCTACGCGTTCCTTACTTTAACCACCCACCACCCACCACACTCCTCCCATCACCCCTTACCCTGACAGCTCTTGAAAGGCGACATCCAAGCAACCTGCGCGGACCTTTGGGCCACATCGGACATTATTTTCTCTTGCCCTGTTCCTGGCCTACCTATATTAACAGGTAAGTTACAAAGATCGCCTGAGGATATATGATGATACACTCATCGACACGTTGGCAATGTGCCGGCTACTCGTTCCCCTCCCCCCCCCCCGATCTTCGTTTGGCTCTTCCGTCTTTTGATTCATGCTAACACGACATGGGATTTCACCCAGCTGCTCACCCGTACTTAATACACACTTATATACTGGCGTCCCCTTGCAAGGAACACTGCAGCCATGGATTCAAGCCAGGCACATTTGTAAGGCCGCCTCGTGTTAGTTGTCCACAAGAGTTTCTAGCTTACCCAACTTCCATCACAGAAGGCAGCAGATACCATCACCCTCATTCGCCTTCCATCTTGACAACCACAGCTACCAAAGAGATATTCCCTCGCCACGGTCTAGCCACATGATGAACATGACCGGAAGTGAGCTTCCAGTCAAGACTGAAGCCATGGCGACAACGCCGCAGGGAGTATGGACCACGCCAAGCACAGGAGGCATGCGACCACGACCAGCAACCATCCATGAGGGCTTTTCGTACTGCGTCGACGAGACTTATCAAGGCCTACCAGCCTGGGACTCCTCGACTCTGCCCATACACCAGCAGCAGCAACAACACACACCCAGTGACACGGTCTCTTCGAGGCCAATCTCAGTTCACCAAGAGTTCTATCCGCCCACGACCCTGGATAACGGTAAGCCTGGGATTTTACCTCTTGAGCCGCGTACACAAGCTGACCGCAACGCGCAGGTCATTGGATGCAAAAGCCCGTAGAGGACAACTTGGAGATGCATGGCATCGACAGCGATATGGGTATTGGTCAAGCATATAGCACTGATGAAGCTGTCCCGATCCTCGATCTGCGCTACCCCGGACAGCCTCTAGAAGGTGACACGATGAACTTCGATAACGGTTTAAATCCTCGACGTATGTCAGGCTCGTCGTTCACCATGTCCACGTCCGGTGGGCTATCAGACATGACATCTTACGAGGACTTCTCAGCAGCTCTTTCCGATGCGCCCTCGTTCAGCTCGGAATACCCTCCGCCATCCAACAGGAACTCCATGATGTCCTCGACGCAGCTTTCACCGGTGGCATCGCCACGTATGACGCCGCAGAGCCGATCAGAACTTGTGAGAACACAGAGCCGGGGCCGCGCATCGCCCTCTCCACGACCAGGAATGCGATCTGCGCCATACACGGTGGACAACGCTCGAAGCAACAAACGTTGGTCGACTGGGTCTTACGGCACGATGCCAAACAGGAGGCCGTCGCCCTTCGTCTACCAACATGGTCCTGAGACCTTTGGCCCGCGCATGTCATCGAGGCACTCTTCGCCTACGGTTCAGACTGCTCAGATGCCACTGAGCTTTGGAAACCTACAAGCAACCCAGCAGCAACAGTTCTTCATGGGTCAGGCCCACCCGGCCGCTTTCCAGCGTAACACCATGCTGCTACCTTCCCAGCTACCTTCCCAGGGCTTCCACCCTGACGCGCATCAGTTCGAGAACCCGCCACCACTGCTATCCCATGGCCTCTTCCGAATGCTTCAGAGCAACGCCGACCCTCACTCGCTCCATGGCCACTACACGGATCTTTCAGACCCTCCCGACTTGTTCGCGTCGCTGCACGAAGAGCAGATACCGCCACCTCCGGAGGATATGAACCCATCAGACCCAGACTTGGTACCCCACGAGCAGGAGCTGCGCTTCGATGGAGATTTGTACACGCCTAAATGGGTGCGCGGCCATGGCAACAAGCGCGAGGGGTGGTGCGGTATTTGCAAGCCTGGTCGCTGGTTGGTGCTAAAGAACTCGGCATTCTGGTACGACAAGAGCTTCACGCACGGAATTAGCGCGGCGACTGGCCAGCCCTTCAACGAGCCGCAGGAGACGAGACGCATGGACGGCAACCCTGATGTTTGGGAAGGTCTCTGCGGCAGCTGCAACGATTGGATAGCACTGGTCAGCAGCAAAAAGAAGGGCACGACTTGGTTCCGACATGCATACAAGGTAAGCATCCAAAGGCGAAGGCATGGCTTCGCATGCACCTACTGACCGCGTTCTTTAGTGCCATACCCATCCCAAGATCAAAGATGCTCCCAAGCGCCGTAGGGAGAGCAGTCACCAGAAACTGGCCGCCTCAACCATGGCTAAGCCTAAAGTTGAGCCAGGTCAGAAAATGCCATCAGAGAACCCAGTGACGCCACAGCCGGCGCCCGTCTCCATGGCAATGTCGAGCACTCCGACCAGTGCACAAATCACATCTCATCCGCAGCAACAGCAGCAGCAGCAGAATCATCAGCAACATTATCAGCCATCGGAACAACGTCACAGCTACCAGCAGCATCAGTACCAGCAGCCAATGGTCCCTCCACCCATTCCCGGTCACATGCAGATCCAAGTATCCGCCCCAGGGCACCAGAGGAACTCGGGTTCACCTATGGACTGTGTCACAAACATGATCTGAGCCGTTCGGGTGAGCCATGTGCGGTAGCCTCTGAGCGCGAGACACGCACGTGTCATGAAAACTTCTTTCTTCTTTCAAACGCACAATTCTCTAGACCCCTTCGATCATCTTTGAAGCGCATATAGTTCACGAACTGATGGGGGGACACCAGATCAAGGGATATCATAGAATGGCATCGGGTCGGGTCGGGCTGGGGTTGCTGTGTCATTTTCTCTTTTCTTATCCCTACACGCAAGAGCTGCGATCCAGACACACTACAAAACGAGCGCACAGCCAAACCACTCTTGTACACCTACCCCTCGACCTCGCTTGGCATCTCAAACACCACTCGAAACATCTGGAGAAAAATACCATCCTGTCTCTCTTTTTATGTTTGCTCTCTGCTCCTACCTACACCTTTGGTTCCCAAGTCTGTCTTTTACGGCCATTGATGATCTAGCACGATATGATGCTTCCGCGGTTGACGAAAAATGTGAGAGAGGGTCGTCGGGAGGGAATGTTCCACGACAGCAACAAAATTACCTGGCCCTCAACTTGCAGGCGTTCGTTTTCTTTTCTTTCCTCTCTTTCGTCTATTCGCGTTGCTTGTATGTCTTCATCTTCTTGCACTCTTTCAACACTCTTCTCCCAGTTCTCGGTTTATTAGTTGTCAGGTTACCGATGCATCTTCTTGCACCATTTTCCTATGCATTCTAACACTAGATAGTTCCAATTAGGTCCTGCCGCCCGGGAGGGAAGATGGCGCAGGGAGCGAGGCGCAAAAAGGCGATCTTTGGTCAAGTTTTCTTGGGGACACTAAAAGAGGAGGATACCCATAGCCATCTTAGATGGTAGGATAGGCGAGGACAACGCTGGGGCCTGGTTTCTTCCCACGCGCCATGGACATACGAACAAGTGGGCAAGCTTAGCTGAATGAAGATTCGTTTGTAGTATGCGGACGTGGATATTGGAGCTACAAGTGCCGATCAGCGAGCGCTTCAGGTTGGGCCCTGTGACTTCCATCGTACCCAAGTTACTGATTTAGAAATCGGTGTGCTAAACCGGGCACGACCCGCATCCAAGCTTTCTATATTGCCTGGAGTAAAGAGACATGACAAGAGGCAGGTCCGTATACAAGACGTGTTATCGACAGTGCAGCAAGGGCTTCCAAGGCCAGCGGTGCGTCGAACCCCACCTACACGAGGGGGTCAATCGGTCCAAGGCGGACAGTAATCACCAGCAGACAGACAGCTAGGTCTTGCTCCCAACCAGAATTGATTGTGATACCGAACAAGAACCTATCCCGAGATGCAGGGAGCGATCCAGAAGAAGGTTCCGGAGAATTTGTACCATCCTTTCGTAGTCTCTACAGCACTGTCGGCGACCTAGAACCTCCGGCCTGGCAGGGCTCATCCTGAGTGTTCTAGCCTGCTTGGGGTTATCTCGGATCTTTGGGCCTTGATCTTTGGGCCTGCCTGGGTTGACGATGGGGTCAGGAAGGGAATGGCAAGGGCAGGGAGGCTGCACGTCCCCCGGCATTCTCGGCGGGGCAACGAGGCAAGGCCAGCCTGGCTGACGGGAAGTGGATTCGGGGGATCCGAGAGAGGCTGAAGGAGAAACCTGACCCGGCCAAACCCCCTCCCCCCCAACCAGGCCTCGTCTTCTTTCGTCTTTCGGCTTATCAGACAAACGTTGGCTACAGCAATTGACTCAATGCCGCGGCTGTTCGGCTCCTTTCTGTGCTCGCTGACCCCCCTGCTTACCGCTCCTCCAGCCACCTACCGTCTGATGTCAAGGATGAAGCGCAGCCGGAAAACTGCCGTGCGTCATGATCCCTTGACCGAGAAGTTCAGCCCAGATCTCAGTAATGAATGGTTCGCGCCTCAAGGCAGCCAGCCCCACGAAGCTCTTGGGGGCGCCAACTCTCAGCCCTAGAAATCCGTCCAAAAGGTACCTCAGGCTGCAACTGCAAGGCATGTGCCTCGCCCGCGCGACCCCGGTCTCGACAAGGGCCCCCAGCCCAACATGAGGGATATGTGAGAGTGCGTAAGGGCACCCTGGATGAGACGACATACCAATCGTCTTCCTGCCAAACTCTCCGTGCTCTCGAGACCCACACCTGCCCGGGACAAGCAAACCTACTTTGACAGCGCGGCTAGTGTAGGCGAGGCTGCAACCTGAAAGACGTGGATAGTGGAGGGGAAAAGAGAGGGGCAGAGGGGGTCGCTGTCAGTTCAACACAAGCTCAGGACCCCCCCGGATGGCGATGAGTGTGGCATCGAACGTCGATCTACCGAAATCCGGGAAATAGAACAAGCCCCAGCCCATGTCCCCACCAAGCAGCCAGACAAGCCCCAAATGCGGATCCGGGTTCCTGATCGGAGCCAGCCATGGCAGATGGGAAGAAGCAGGTTTGTACGAGCCACCTAGACCTGTCGACATAGACTGCAACGCGGCTCATTAGAGCTGGATCGGAGAAAGAAGACGAACACAAAGAACGGACGCATAACGAGCGGTTGAGCAGATCGGCCGCCGGGGGAGGGGAGGAAGGGGGGGTGGTGACGTCTGCTGGCGAAGACAGGAAATGTCTCGTAGTTTGACAGCTCGCCGGGGAGCATCTCGCCGGGGAGCATCTCGCCGCTGCTCTGCGGGCATGCTAAAACTTGACAAACGTTGAGGCTACCACAACAGACGCGCAAGAAGAAGCTGGGCCTCCCCTGGGCGCAGAAGGGGCTGCGGTGGTACTGGCGATGCTTTCCTGGTTGGAAGGGGGTGGGTAGGAAGACAAGGAACAAGGCGCGCGCTCTGAATCTCTGGGCGATGGCATTGCCGATTGCCAGCGGGACGAGGCTTTTGTCAGTGACAGTAGCAGTACTTGGTATAGTGAAAACAAGTCACCAAACCATCGCAAACCAGCTCAAACCAAACTTCTTCGCCCAGCGAAAAAGCGCGGCGACCAACCAGCCCTGCCAGCCCTGCCAGCCCTGCCAGCCCTGCCA
>MAVT02000068.1:0-13625 GCA_001702395.2 Diaporthe helianthi | reverse complement strand
CCCCCCGCCTCCCCCCGCAGACGGCTCGGCCGTCTCATCTCTCATCTCCCAGATTCATGCAGAGCCTTGGCTCAATGACGTTCCCGCAAGACAAATGACCCTTGCAGAACACGTTCTAGTGTGAGCTGGCGCGTTCTTGGGGTGAGTCACCTTTTCTTTGAGGCTGCTCGAAAGACTAATTTTGGAAAAGTGTTGCGCTGTCGTGGAGGGTGCATCCTCGGAGGCAGAGGTAGGGGAGCCGAGAGAGCTGAGGGAAGAGGCTGACATAATTAATCTCTTGACGAGACGAGGGGTAGCAATGCTGGACCAATCAGCCACTGCAGCAAGCAAATCCTCATCTTCTTCCTGCCTTTTCAACCTCTCTCTACATTCACAGCACAAACAAACCTGTGTCTTGCAGTTGGCGCTAACAATCGCGCAACTCAGCCTCCCTCTCCGAGACCCAGTTGCGAACCGGCCACGATACCACCGGCAGCCAAGTGCATCATCCCACACGTCATGGCCGGCCAATGGCACGCGGCCTGCATATGCAAGCACTTAAACACCTTCTGCGAGAGTGCTTGACGTCCTTCCTCTCTGCAATCAGAACCAGTCAGTCTATCGGCCGCTGACATCCTCACGCAGGAACATGCAGCTGCTCATTTCTGCTCGCCTGCCTTTTGTAGGTATTTGGCCCGCTTACCGGCTGCCTAGGCTGTCCAGCTGGAAGAGGCTTGCATGATGCATCAGAAGCAATCTCATGCTGTCACAGTCAATGGCTCTTTTCGCTCATACCCGTTTGAGCCTCGATTAGACCCGGCACAGGACTCTGTTTTGTGAGCCGAGTCGTCGGCGGCGGCGGCGCTCGCGGAGACTGCTACGGACACAACTGCCCAACTGCTGGCCATGCAAGCCCCGGATCCGAGCCACTGGCTCACATGCAGCAACGCTCGCCAGATGATTTAGGATCTGTTGGCTGTTGAGACCCAATGAGCCACTGCTGTCGGTCTCCCTCCTGCTCTTGGTGACTTGCCCGTAGGCAGCTCCGAGGCCCGGTTTGGCCTAACCATATGTCCAAGTCTGGTCGCTACTGTGTAGAACTGTAAGCCGCGACCTTCCAAGCTCGGCTGAGACAATCCAGATCCAGGACTGGCAGCATTGCTCTGCTGCCAGATGTTGGCCGAGAGTGTGGCTGCTGCTGCTACGGACCACTACGTCAGGCTCTTGGCTGCCATCTGCTGCACCGCTCGAGGTTTGGCTGGCTGGCTGGCTGGCTGGCTGGCCCACATTCGGCACAGTCTCACGCGAGCCCAGGTAGGTGCCCTGCCTGGATTACAACGGGTCCGCCAGGCACAGGACGGGAGGGTGCAGCAACAGCTCGAGGTACCGACCCACCTGTTGGTGGCTATCGAGTAATAAGCAGGTAGACTAATCAAGGCTGTCTGTCGACGTTGGGGACGTCCCAAAGGACGACATCTGCCAGTCCAGACTTGCGGGTACCTTGGCTTTAATTTGTCGGTCCGTTTATACCAGGCAGTGGCTGGATATAGCTCTCGTCAGATCCATTCCACCCCGCCCCCCTGCCTGTGATTCCGCTGGTGTCAAGGGACGGACGGCCACTTGCTTCAGTGCTGGTCTAGTGTGCAACAGTAATAAAAGTAGATGTGCCCTGATCAGTGAGTGAGTCTCTCTGCCCCTGAGAGCAGTGTCCATGCGAGTAATATTGTTGCTCTTTTCTTTTCTTTGTTCTTGGTCTTTTTTTTTTTACTGTACTGTTTCTTGCTCGTCTGTTTCACATATCCTTTTCCCTGCAGCCAGTCGTTCCAGACGTTCATTTGATTTATTAGCTGCCTCCACAAGCCGGGACGGTGCATCGTGCTCAGCTCAGGTACCTTGCAGCGCTCTTTCACCCTGCAACTCAGCCACCAGAAGGCCTAAACTTGTCGTTACACTTCTATCCGCTGCGCCTGGTCTCGTGCTCCATTGCCAGACGGGTCGAGAGCCGCAAGGCCAGGAGAGACGGTTGCTCTGGGCTTTTATTGGCATGCCAGAGACATAGTGTCGACACGGGCGCTTGTGATCAGCGTGAAAGCTGGTCTGGACAGAAGAGTACCCCACTCACCGGCCCGCACAGCAACCGCACGGCACTGAACTGTACTGAACTGAACTGAACTGCACCGCACTGCACTGCAAAGCACAGTTTGAGATATCCGGCTCACAGACTCCGCCAAAATTTTGCCTACCGGAACCTGACTGTCGTCCAAGCCCCGGGATTGGTCATAGCCATTCTGGAGCTGGCCGTTGGAAGGGCAATACCGGCCGGGACCCTGGATTCCTTTGACAAACGACTTTCTCATGACGACGGTTTCCTTACTGTATGACCTTAGGTATTCTTGCATCCTCCGCCTCGACGACAAAAACTCTGGTGTTTTCGAGCCTTGCACGGTCGGTCTTTTTGAGTTACCATGTTTCGACGGCTGACCTGTGTCCTCGGCCAGCTTCTCAGTCCAGCATCTAGAACATCCTCTGGAATGTCCCGCCTCACTTAATCATCACCTCAGGCCTCCCCTTTCACCACTACAAACAACTAACTAACTCTTGACGACCTCACTAATGAGCAATGAATGACCCGCAAAGCTACAACGCATCCTTTGTCTGAAACGTTGGCACCGTCGTCTGTCCATCGTCTGTCCATCGTCTGTCCACCAATACCTGCCCTGCGAGAGCTACCACCAGCCACACATCTCAACCGCCCGGTTGGAAAGCATAGCATCCGCATATACAAAGTACCTCTCGCCGTTTGTCGGCATATCGGGGCATCAGCAGGGACGAATGCCACCAGCAGCACTCACGCACAAGACCACAAGATCACAAGAAACCCACAGCTTGGTGATGTCCTGCGGGAGGGACACGGCAGCTAAACACCCACGCCAAAGCTGCTATGAGTGGCGACGACCAGGCAGCACCCAGGTATGGTTACCTACTCAAGTACCTACCCTCTTATCGCCCAACGCCGCCCCCGTGCTAGGCACGCATTGCAACCCCCCGCAGATGCTGACCACTTCTCCCCTAGCTTTGGTGATCCAAACGCTCGGCCGCCAACTCCACAACGGACTCCTACTTCGGCCACAACGGCCGCCGCCTTCTCGAGCCCTCTGCTCGAGACGCCCAAGCAGAACTCGGGTCGTTTTGACGAGGCCACCTGCTGGACCCCTCGTTTTGCCGACGACTATTCCGTCTTCAATTCCACGCCCGGGAACCTGAGGGGTTCCTCAGGCGTATTCCACTCCGAGTTTGCGCCGCTCAGTCCAGTGGCTCCAGTGACGGGCAAGAAACGACCACTCTCAGCTGAAGGATTGGCCCTCGAGATCGCGACCCATGCCAACCACTTGTCGACCAATCCCCAGAGCCTTGCGCCGGTCGACCCATCGCGGCGTCTCCCCTCTTCGCCTGATCCCCTAACACTCACACACAGCCCCATTACCGACCCGAACGCCGCGTCGGCCAAGAAGTTTCGGTCGAGCAGCTCCTCGGGAGCTCCCAGCAGGGACGACGCGCCCCAGGCACAGACTGCCACCCCTCCTCCGTCTTCCCGGGGTGGGCGCAAGATCGCGCCCAAGCTCCAGACCGACATTATGCAACACCAGGACTTTGTGCAGCCGGACTTTTCGAATGCGCCGCCGACGCAGCACCCTCAGCTCGATACGTCATTCGTGACAGGAAGCCCAGAGGATATCTTTGGCTATCCAATGGGTCCGGCCACGGCGCCACCAATCACCGGCCCAAGGCCCTTTTGGGGGATGGATATGGACACGACTGGGATGGGCATAGACGTAGATATGTCTGCTGCAGGGGCAGAGATCTTCCGGAACTCCCAGACGCAGGGATCAACCGACCAAACTATCAACTCGCTGGATTGGGGAAGCGCAAATCAAGTGTTCCAGCAGACCATTTTGGCCGGACAGCAGCAACAGCAGTCGCAGGTCCAGGCGGCCCAGCAAAACCAGTCGGCAAGGCGTGAGCGCCCTCTGGCGCCGAAAACCGTGACCACAACGACCCCGAAGTTCAGCCAAACGTCGCCTGGCCAGAATTATTCTTTCGGTTCCTTCCAGATGTCCATGGACGATCCGTTCAGCACTAGTCCTGGTGGAGTTGACCCAGGCTTGCTGTTTAGCCAGCAGTCGTCCGGGTCAATGCCAATGGATCCATCACCACGCCAGCCTTCTCCTTCGGCCCCGGCTGTTAACACAGGGCCTAATGAATTGAGTGCGCCTGTTGCCATAAATGACATTCGACGGTCGAAAAGCATCGGAGCCCAAGGCCAGCGCAATCAGCCGGCTCGCCTACCGGCGGCGAATTCTCCCACGAAGAGCTCAGCCGCCAAGCCAGGACTGTCCCGGAGCTTCAGTGAGAGTTCCAAGCCCAGCAAGCGAACAGTAGGCGGTGGCCGACCCCTATTACCCAACCTTGCTCCTGCGCCGCTGGCTGTGCACCACCCCAGTCTGCCGCCTCCTGTCGCCAGCCAGAACAATGCCTTGGCGCACCCGCGAGGTGTGCGATCCGGCGGGCGGAGATCGCCTGTGAAATCGTCGCATCACCACCGGCTGCCCAGCCTCACGTCGATCCCCGAGAATGCCATTAGAGCACAGTCCCGCCAGAGAAGCGCCAAGCTGGCCTCTGTCAAGTTTGTCATCGGCGAAGACGGGCGGGCGCGTACCGAAACGGTCGTCGATGACGACGATGATGAACCCGAGCCTGTCTTTCCGAGCAGTAACCAGCCAAGCAGCCAGCGCAGTTCCTGGGCGGGGTTTCCAGTCGAGCCTGACGCTCATAATGACGATGACTGCTCCTCTTCGTCTGATGACGAACCTATAATCATACCAAGTCGCAACACATCATTTAATCTCCCCGAACCACCTCGGACCTCGGCCTCCTCCATGTCAAGGCCGCCCACCGCGGCAAGCAACATGTCGCAAAACCGGCGGCAGCGCTCCGTCAGCGAACGGAGCTCTCGGAACGGTCCAGCCGCCAGCCTGGTTGAGCAGATGGAAACCGACCAACAAGAAGCGTTGCCACCACCAACCGCAACACGGCCATCTACCGGTGGCAGCCTTGGAGACGCCGCGGCAGAGCTGAGAAAGGTAATGCAAGCGGGCACCGGCAAGCGTCCCGGCGTCCCGGCCGTGGCCCAAGTGTCATCGACGGGCAGCGGAGGTGGCAGTATGCACCGACAGCGGTTGACGCCCAGCCAGAGGAGCAGCTCATCGACTATCTCGGCGACGCCATCGCCGACGCATAACCCGAGCCAGGGAAAGGTGCGGTGCGTGTGCAACCGGCCTGAGCCCGAAGTCGATGGGCTGCTGCACCTAATCAAGTGGTACGTTGAACAGGCCTTCCTCCCCTTGCCAAATCATTACCGGCCCTCCTCTTTGTGCCCAGCTTCCCCCCCCACCCCAGTAAGCACGCACTGAGACAAAACACCGCGCCCGCGCTTTGCAGCCCGGTCCGTTCTGTCTGTCTGTGTGACGTTGAAGCTGTTTATCCAAGATGCTAACATGCCCTCGTTTCACAGTGACTCGTGCGACCACATGCTGCACGGCCGCTGCGTGGATATCCCCACGCCGCAGGACGTCCCGCACGTTTACATCTGTGCCTTCTGCGCCAACACGCCTAACATGCGGGGTGGGCGCATGCGGTACACCGGTAGGAACCAGAGTGACGGTGGTGGTGACGGGGGCGGGGGCGTAGGCGGAGGTGGTGATGGGAGGATGGGCCCGCCCGCCGCGCTGACCGCAGCGTCTGCGTCGTCGCCTCTGGCGCACAAGTCATTTCAGTCGTTCCGTTGATGTAAGCCATGGAGGCGCAGGGACAACACAAGGCTGATGTACTCGTGGTTTTGAGCTGCGCCCGAGCCGGCAAGGCGTGATTTTGGGCACCTATACATTAACATGATATTGCACGTGCTGTTTGGGAGGCAAATATCATAAGACAGGTTGAGGATTAGGATACGCTAAAACTTGATCGTGGAGAAGATATGGAATGCATACATTCGACATGCGCTCTGTCGTGGAGTTCGTCTATCAAGCTTCACCCAAGCTATTTATTCCAGGTCTTGGGATGTTCATTTGTACGGTTCGATTGGATAAGTATTCAGAACGTGAGCGACTGGCTTAATAAATGCAATGTGCTGTCAGGAGGCTACTAAAGGAAGGGCCTCTGACTGTTCCAACGGTCGGCCCATATGACAATAAATTGGACTTGGGTCACTGGACCAAGACAACAGGTTCGAGTCGAAGCGGTAATGGCAGATGGACGCGAGCTTCTTCCTGGCACGTTCAAACAGACGTGGACTGCTTTATCTTGCTCACGTTGACAAGACCTCACGTCACCACCATTAACCCATATCCTGTGGTCATTGCAGGGGGGGGGCGTGTTGGTTGTGCTCTCTCAACATTGCCCCACAGCGAATGGATTATCGTAGGTGTTTGGCTCTTGAAACGCATAGGCGTGGAGTCAAGTCTCAATGCTATCATATAACACCGGTTAGTTCCGGCCAGTGGGTCGTACATGTTAGTTACCCAAAGCAGTCACAGGCTACAGCACCACGTTTCTCCGTGGTATAAATCTCGACCTGTGAAAACGGACACAGGCATTCATTACTCGCCTCTACTCTGCCTCAAGAAAACATCGTTTCATATCACATCGGCAGGCAAGGCAAGTATGTAAGTATCTTTGCCTAGCATACTAACCAGGGCCAGAATACTGGAACTCAAAGAACACAAGTCTCATAAGAATGAATTCCATTTGAAAAGTAGGCCCGCCTGCAATTGAACTACTAGTACTGCCCCACTCCATGCACCGTCACATCAACGGTAATTCAACTCCGGATTCGCCCTAAAATTACACCGACACCGACACTCAGGGACAGGGCACTCGTTATGCCTCACAAACCACTGCCTCGCGTGGTCCAAGTGCAGGACATGCTCACACTTGAGACAGAAAGTAGGAAACCGCGAGGCCAGCTTGGTCGCCTCGGGATCTGCCGCGGCCGCGGGCGTGTCCGACCTCGGGAGGCCCACGACCTCGAGGCAGACGACACACCGCGGCAGGTGCCTCTTGCAGTTGGGGCACGCGATTCCCGGAGTCGCCATCTTCTCCATGTACGGGGTTTGTACTACGCCCCTGCTGTTGTGGAAGGGCCCCGGGATGGAGGCGGGCGTGGGTCCTGCTCCTCCTCCTCCTCCTCCTCCTCCTCCTCCGGCGAGGGGCGTGGCGGGCGGGGCGCGCAGGAGTGACGTCTCGGCGTCGCAGTAGACGCAGCGCAGCGTGATCTGGCGCGAGGGCGGCTTGATGGTCGGGCGGCCGTCGCGCTTGCTGCGTTTGGTGCTCTCGACCTCGAACTTGGTGCGCTGGTAGAAGGCCTTGTGGCGCTGCAGGTACTCGCGGTAGGCGTTCCGCCATGCGGTGCACCTATAGTCGTCTATGTAGCGTGGCGCGCAGAAGGACATGATGAGCGTGGCGGTTTGGATGTCGTGGAATTTCTCGACGTATTTGGCCAGGATGTCGACCATCTTCTCCGTGATCCCTGTCAGTACGATGCCCTCGATGTCGCCCTCGTTTATAGCCTCTTGAACCTCGATGGCAAGCCATTGGGTCAGCTGGTCGTCGCCAAAGTTGCGCACCGCTACGAATATGCGGTCGCGAAGGGGTAGAGATCTCTGGTTGGCTATCGTCGCCCAGTCGCCGGTTGCGATGTAAGATGAGATTGCGCGAAGGTACGGGTCAGCCTTCGCAGCGACTGCCTCGTCAAAGTCCAGTTGCCCTGCCGCCACGTCCCGATCTCCCTTGCTGACAAGTTGAAGAGCGAGCGAGACGAAGAGAAGTTCAGGGTGTGCTTTGCTGGCGTCTTTGAGGGTCCGCACTGCTCCCTCCGAGTCGCCTCTGAAGAGAGCGTGCGCCGTCATCCTGGTATACCAGAAAGACGCTTTCTCGATACTCTTGCCACTTATATCCACGGTGTCTTCCGTGACGGCAGATGCCCCCCACAGACAAATTTCCAGCATCAATTGGCGATGGTAAGGTTTCTTTGTGTGGACACCGTCAAAGTTGTGCAGCCCGCGCCTCTTGCAAATAGCACTGATGCAGCGTTGCCAGATGGCCGTGCCAACGTGGGGTGCTCCTTCGACAACCCTGGAACTCGGTCTCTCACCTGGTTTATGTCAGTCAAGTTCCCTTCCCATTTCTTTTCAAAACAGTCCTACCAAGGTTGTTTGTCCATATTGTGCTGACACCGAGGTAACCGAGGTCCAATGGATGCGACATCATCCCACCATCCTCACAAGCTTCTTCGGCGCCTGCGCAGGAGTCAGCGAGTTTGAGACTGTTAGAACAGAACTCGGAAGAAATGTAGTCACCTCCTATCCAGCCCCAAACACCCTTCAACCAAGGGTCATCTGCGACAACAGCACGATTGACACGACAGTCGAAAAGATATTTCTCCTTCGCCCTCAGGAGCATGACATGGTCCAAGATAACTTGAGCAGCTTTTGGGAAACCAGTGGGTTCGGAGGTGGATTTGAGGAGGTTCTCGTGGAGAGATCGGTTTGCGGCACCCGGTGATGGATCCAGTGAGATCGAGCTCAGCTTCCTCGAGGGTGGTCCAGAGCTGGATTCCTTTGGGGTCGTGATATCCTGGATGTACGCCCTCAATGCTTGTAGCTTTTCTGCAACAGTCTTCGCGCCTACGAAACCCTCTGGAAGAGACATTGTGCTAGCTGCCTCGTCCACCAAGAGGTCATCTTCCGGGGCGTAAGTCTCCAAGGCGCCTTCAGCTATGGCACCGATGTCGGCTTTTCCTGGGCCAAATATAGGGATTTCGGAAAGCGCATTCTCTACAAAGAAGGGGCCCAGTGTCTCGATAGTTTGGCTGGCATCAAATTTCATGATGCTATGGTACGAACTTCCCTCTGTTCCACCCATGGTAAGTAAAAATCTGGCCAAGTCCGCCGGTGAATACGATTTGACATACCTGCTAGACCTCGATATGGTGCCTTCCAAGGCGTCAATTTGTACGGATAGGTCCTAGTAAAAGCCGGAACCTCGAGGATTTCGAATGCGCCGCTTGCACGGAGCACAAGGAGTCTCGGCCGAAGTGCAGCAGATGGCATCGTGATCCAGTCGAACGAGACGATGCGCTCATTCTTCCGATCAACTTCCGAGTAGAAGTTGTCCATCTCATTTGACTTTCTCACCTGTAGCATCCGTGGGCCGTCTGATTCCGAGTCTGTCGACAGATACTCGGAAGCCTGCGTTGAAAACACCTTCAACTGGCCAAGACGTGACAACACAGCTAGCATGCCTCTGTGGTCGCGGCAGTAGGCAAGCTTCCGAATGAAGGAGTTTCTGTCGGTCCTGGCCTGGGGATCGCTCTCTATGTCCACGGCCCTGTCGAGCTTCAGAGCGCCACCGAAAGGCATGTCATCTGCATCCACGGCATCCAGGTACGACTGAGAGGCGACATTGCGGCTGAGTGCTCTCCGATCCCACACCATGACCCCTGGGGAGTCCAGAGCCGAGGAGGCAAAGTAGTTCTGGTCTGCATAGTCGATCGCAAGATTGTTGTTGTTTTTGGTCTGGAAAGTGACAACCGCCTCGTTCCCTTCTGTGCTCTGGGTCAGCTTGTATCCTGCAGTTAGAGGCGAGGGGCACAACCTCGAAGGTCATGGAGTCGCAGGCCAGAGCCTTTGATTCCGACCACTAAAGTCTGAGGGTTGTCCTCGAAGAACTTGATGCTCGAGATGGAAGCATTGTGCTCAAGTCGCTTCCAAGGTTCCCTGAAAGGCTCTGTGCTGGCCGAGAAGCCCACCCCAGAGGCATGGATGGTGGAAAGGTGGTTCACGTCCCATATGTGCAGGCACTGGTCATTCCTGACCCTGTCTAGGCCGACAGCAAGGAGGCCGGTGGTGTTGAAAGCAACTGCCAAACATGTCCGGGCCACCTTAAGACCCAGTTCCATGTAAGCATTAGAGCTGTCGTCAACCCTCAGCAGATTGACGATGCCGGTAGAAGTGCCCACTGCGACCAGACCTGGTGTTGAGGGCGACCAGTCGTAGGTGGTCAAAGGTGGTGCATCATCGTGTTTTGAGACCCTGCGATAGTCAAAGCCCCCACGGTGCGCATGGCCTGTGGGCTCATAGAGTTGGACAACCCTATGCTGTAAATTGATGTGAAGAAAAGAGTCACGGTTTGCGTTTGGCGACCACTTCAACAACCCTGGCTCAGGACGATCCATTGCTGCCAATTTGAGACACCTCGTGTAAGATGTTAAGATGGAAGACGGAGGCCTGTCTCTATCGCAAACAACACCTGGAGATGAGATCTGCCGTGAATACTTTAGCTCACGTGAGCATTGACTGAGTATGCATTCACTCAAGTTGTCCACATCTGCTCATATGCGTGTGGAATTGGCTTGGAAAGCATTGTATCTGGGGCTAAACAACCCAAGGGCATTTGAATCTCTACAAGAAGGCCAGAAACAGTCACTACTTGCATCCATGCACATCAAGATACATCCTTAGCTCCATTGATCCAATAACCCGTACCGACATTGCAGGGATCAGGGGAGTACATTCCAGATGCTGATAAGATAAGGACCCCAGATGTCCCCTACCTCCAGGCCTGTGTCTCCATTGAAAACTTTCGACAACCAAACCGCAGCACTGACTTCCCCTTTGAAACTCTGCTACACAAATACACTGCCACACAGACAGCATGGGCTTCAAACGCCCCCATTCTGACGTTGACGGCGGGTCATCAAGACAGAATGGCCCAAACAAGAAATCAAAACCACACTTCCAGAGCCACAAGCCAGCCAGCCATGGCAACTCAACACAATTAGGCGTTTCCTTGCACGAGGTCAAGAGGCGCGCGCGAAATATCGAACGGCGCTTTGCAAAGGGTGACGATCTCCCAGCAGATGTGCAGCAGAAGCTCGAGAGGGAACTGGCGCAATGCAAGGCGCAGATAGATGAGATACTACACAAAAAGAAGCGCCACGACATGATCTCCAAGTACCACAAGGTCCGGTTCTTTGGTACGTATTCGTTGCGCCCGCCGGCGTCTTCATGGTTGTCAGTGACTTACGCTCTATGCGCAGAGAGAAAAAAGGCAGAAAGATTGCGCAAGAAGCTGCAGAAACAGGCCGAGGAGCGCACCGACCCCGAGGAGGAAGTCAGGATTGCGGCGGACCTACACATCGCCGACGTTGACTACCACTACACCAGATACTTCCCGTTCCTGGAACGCTACGAGAGTTTATACACCGCACCGGAAGACTCGAAGGATGATGAGGCAGGGGACAAGCCCGCTGCATTACGGGCTCTGCATTCCGAGCGGCCGCCCATGTGGAAAGTCGTGGAAGAGGCAATGAGGCACGGTCAGGCCGCATTGGAGGAGCTGCAGGAGCGACGGCCAGAGAAGTTGCAAGAAGTCCAGCCAGAAAGACAAAAACCAAAGGCAGCCAGAGAAAAGAAGGTTCAGCGCCCAGAACCCAGACCTGCTCCCAGGACGGCCAAGGTGGAGGAGGAACCGAAGAAGAAATCAGACCCTGCACCTAATATGGAGCTTAATCGTCGGCAGAGGCGTGCCAGGGGAATATTCAATCATAAAGGGCCGGCTGGCAGCGGCGAGACTGGGGAGGACTTCTTTGCTTAGTATAGCATCTTTTTGGGCGCTGCAGCCTGCTTTAGCTTAAGCAATTTGGCATGATACCCACCATGCATACCCAGGTATATGGCTGTAAGAAAAAGTCACTTGGATGCTGGGATTCCTGTGTCATGAAGACACAATGCATTGTTGAACGTGGCTGGCTTGTACGGACGGTTGTCACTTGTGCCCACCCATGCATGCATGGGAGATGTATGGTGGTGGGTGTTTTTCCACTTTGGGAGACTGCAGTACCTACCCATGCAAGTGGTTGGAGAACATGTAGCAGTACTTGTCAAGTTGTCACATATCACATCATGCGCCTCTTACTTCAAGGGATTGCTGTCCATTGGAGGCCCCAGGGAAGGATGGATTCATTCCACAAATACACAGTGCAGGAAGGAATACATGTTGGATATGCAGGCCTCTTTGTCCTGCTACAGATACCCCGCCCCGTTCCAGCCTGTGTACCAGCTGCCTAGGTAGGCAGCATGCCTACTAAGTACTCGGCCATGCACAAGGCGTACAAATGGTGGGGGATGGAATATGTTAGCACTGGCGCTAAGAACAAGAAGAGGATGTTCGTTTGAATGTTAATGAAACATGTGAATGCTCAGATTTATCACTATCAGTGCCGTAACATATTCCAGCCCCCACCATTGTACCAACCACCTCTGCTGCCAACACTTCTTCAGCCTTTGCCCCCCCCCCCTCAAAGAGCATTCCATCTGCCTATCTACAAAGATAAATAAACCACAAAGGCCTCTCTCCAGAGAGGCCTTCACCCAGCCAAACACATTTGCTATTTGGCTGAGTCTTGCAAACCCTGGTAACATTACTTGTGAACACTTGCACACTCATCATGGCAACCTCGAACGGCAATAATCCATCCTTCCCAAACCCCATATACCAGCAGGTCAAGGACTGGGCTGCCAGGCAGGAGGCTATTGAGGAAGAGATCAAAGCACCAGCTCCTCTGAATGATGTCGAGAGGGCGTTCCTCGAACAGCTCCTCAAGCTGTCATCATCGCCATTGCCATTGCCATCACCATCAGCAGTCCAGGATAACACCAAGGACTATGTCAGCCTGCTATTCCGTGAGTATCTTGAAGCTATGTTGGAAAGCATGAAAAGGGTGGTTACTGACGGAGACTATATTAGAATACAGACAGGCAAAGCCTAATGGCAACAGAATCTGCTTTGTGGAAGACATGCATGCCATTCAAAATGCACTAGGAAACCCTCAATGGACTTGTGCAGTCAAGCTCAGTGAGACTTCTGTGATTGAGCCCAGCATCAATTCATTCCCAGCTGCCAGGTTCGGCCTGGACGCAACGGGCTCCTGTCCGCCATTCGCAAAAAAGAAGGATGCCAAGCAATGTAAGCTCTCCTTCCTCCCTGCCCGTGATGAAGCCACCTCTGACGCCCTCATAGATGCCGCCATGTGCGCAATGGCCTGGCTGGCCAAGAATGATCTCTTGCCCCCTCACTTACGAAACTCCGTCGTTCCACAGGAAACTATCCCAGTCATCCAGGGCCAGCCGGCCAAGCGTCCGACCGAGGGCAACGGCGGCGTGCTGCCGCCGCCCCCGAAGCGCAAGGCCAACGACGACAGCCTCCCGGCCACGCAGCGTATTTCGATGCTCTGCCATAAAATGGGTCTCCGGCCACCAAGCTACAAGCTCACACCTGCGCACGATGGTACTAATTGTATCTACAATGGGTACGTGGACTTTGCCGAGGATGAGGACACCTACGACTTACCTGAGGATGTGGGGAAGGTTACAGGTGTGATGGGTAAGGATACCGCGAAACATGACATGGCTGAGCAACTGCTGCCGCACATCCTGAAGATGTATCGAGAGAGGTCTGAGGACTATGAGTCGCACATGGCATCACTTCGATCGTAGGATAGGCGAAATGGCGCCGATCTTAGAAGTTGT